>JACEII010000063.1:2168789-2181773 GCA_014332785.1 Antheraea mylitta | reverse complement strand
TTAATCGTGAGAATTCTGACCGAAAGTCAATCGCGAGAATTCTGACCGAAAGTCAATCACGAGAATTTTGACCGAAAGTCAGTCGCGAGAATTCTGTCCGAAAGTCAATCGTGAGAATTCTGACCGAAAGTCAATCGCGAAAATTCTGTCCGAAACTAAATCGCGAGATAAATCTCGAATAAATGACCGAAAATCAATCGCGAGAATCCTGGTCAAAATTCAATCGAGAGAATTCTGGTTAAAAGTCAATCGCGAAAATTCTTCTAGAATTAAATATATCTTTTTCGTATCGCCAGGCGATAGGTTTATGGTAATTCGTAATAATGTTGAGCAAAATAATAAAGCAGAAGAAGAATAAGAAACAAATAGAGGAAAACAAAAAAAAAGAAGACGGACGGAGAAAAAAATTAAAGTGTGGGTATGTAGAAATATCATCTAAATATTTAGATTTAAATCATCGATATAGAAAAAAAAACCCAAAAACTAAAGTTATTTTAGCGAATTAGATCAACTAAATTATTGGGCAAAATAGATAAATTATTCGGCATTTTAGTTAATAAAAAAAAAGATCTGATTTGACTATAACTAAAAAAAATGTTCATATAAACGTCACGTCTAGTAAAAATATGATCAGAATGTTAAAGGATATTAAATGGAAATATATCCTTTTTTATATATAGCTGTATGTATGTATAGCTTTGTATGAATGTGTTGAATTATATATAAAAAAATAATATGATTAAAAAAAAAAACAAATAATTAATAATGAAACCGGCCATATATTTTAAAATAGCTTACCGCGTGTAACTAGTATGTAAGATTCGGTTTTAAATATAAAAAAAAAAACATGTAAAAGAATTGTTTGTATATCGCTGTATTTTTGCAAAACATAAAAAAAAAAACATATATATAATTAAATATCGTATAATATTTCCTGTCTTGTTTCAAAAAAGCATTTTTTTACGTATTTTTACTATATTTTTCACGGAGTCAACGTTCGCGAAAATCCTTTTTTCCAAAAATCCTATTTTAAATATAACTAATAACATAACGTGTTATTCTGCTGTCAATTATACGTTATCCGTTAATGGGAGCAACGGTCGGTTGGTGTTTCACGCGACGTGGGAACGAGACATGACTATGTATCAACTAATGCGTGTGAAAGGGACAAAGTCACAACACTAACAAGGCAAATAAGTAACTTATGTTACAAGGTGTAACTTAACACGTACGAAGCCACGGGAATAGCTGGTCTGTACGTAATTTTATAAAGCTGAAGAGTTTCTTTGCTTGAACGGGCTTACCTCAGGAACTACTATTCCGATTTAAAAAAATCTTTCAATGTTATATAGCTCTTTTATCGGCGAAGGTTATAGGCTATATATCATCACGCTAAGACCAATAGGAGCGGAGCACCAATGATGAATGTTTCAAAATCGGGGTTAACTTATTATTCAAAGATATCTTCACTTATGTAAAGGAAGTCGCGTTTTAAAGTTAGCGTGAGCCCAAAGTAACTATCCCACGCGAACGAAGTCGTGGGCAGAAGTTAGTGTTAAATGCTTAAACTATTGTACGTTCGTGTAAATATATATATTTTTGGTTTTATGTCAAAAGTTAAGTGAAAATGTCGCTGATTGTTTTTAGGTTATTTTGTTATAGGTTTTTTGTTCCTGTTCTTGTTTGTAAAAGTTTTTACTTAAATTAATGTAGGTAATTTAAAAATGTACTTATTTCCGTAGTCAAAATTGGTTACTAATTTGTATACATTAACCAAATTTAATAATAATCTACAAGTATACAAGAAATTGTATTTCTTTTTAATGAATTCAAAGCATTTATAGCTACACAAAATATAATTTTTAATTCTCGCGTGAGATTAGGAGAGAAGGGGTCGAGACAAATCTCACTGTGGGTTTAGGGGGGCAGTCATAAAATCCTCAAAGATATTTCATCCGATTAATGGACGACCCGTAACGAATATTTAAAATAGACAAATCAATTGACAAAATCTTTGAACTCGGTTAAAAAATTTTCTCAAAGGAATAACTTATTTGCACGGTAAATGCTTACTAGGCCTGTTATATATATATTATAGCTAAAAAGCTGTAGATACCTCACCGACATGATATTTTGACAAAACAAATGACATCAAAACGCACACATACGTAAAGTAATATCGTAACGCCACACTGTCTTAGATACAAATGTGGAAGTGAGATGGCATATTATATATCGGTGGTGAGAAAGAAATAGTTATATGTTGCTTAGATACGGGCGGATTGATGGGGCTAGATCATGCTATCTAGCCAAGTTTTAACAAGGCTTGACGTATTGACTTTAACGTATTTACAGCTTCTTAGTTACAATATAGTTGGTTAAAATGTGTTTGCGATGCTTTAAGAACTTGACTCCTATGTAATATTCATACATACTGTAGATCCGACCGACCGTGATTGTTCTACCTATGTAATTGAATACCGGGTGTCAATTTCATTACCTCTAACAATGTAGTGGCGAATGCGGTGTGGGTAGAATGAAAATTAATATTTCCAATTCGATAAGAATAATTAACATTAGTGTTTGTATAAAGTTTTAAGGACGCACATCATTTTTTTTTACTTTTATAATGTTTTAGGAGACGCGTAGAGTGTTGCCAACTCACAAAAATAAAACGCATGTAGAAGTTACTCATACAAGATGGTGAATTAATTTATTGAAAAGCTACAAGAAATCTACGGAATAATTGAAAACACATTGCGTGTGTCATTATGTACACGCGGAGAAAATGAAACTAATTTGATTTATATGTATTAAATCTATACTGATATTCTAAAGTTGAATACTTAGTTTGCTTGAAGACGCTAATCTCAAGAACTACTGGTCTGATTTTAATTTTTTCATTTTTAGATAACTCAATTATCGCGGTAGGCGATATAATCAGCAATATATCATCACGCTAAGACCAATAGGAGCGGAGCACCAACGAAAAATGTTTCAAAATCTGGGTTTATTTTTACTTTTGAGAGCTTCCGCTGCGTAATAGCGTTCGCCCAAAGTGACTATTCCACGCGGATGAAGTCGCGGGCAGAAGCTGACTATATGAGATTTTTTTTATATCTTAGCATGCAAACGAACTGGTGGGTCACCGGATGTTAAGTGATCACCACCGTCCATAGACACTAACAATACCAGGAGAGTCACAAGTGCGTTGCCACCCTGTGTTGGGGGGGAGGAAGGGAAAAGGAGAGGGAAGGTGAGGAGAGGTGGCCCTCCGGCGCTCTCACTAATCGAACGAAACGCAATAATGTCAGCACTGTTATTTCACGCCGGTTTTCTTTGAGAGGGTTGTACTACCCCGGACGAGCCGACCCATTCATGCTGAAGCCAGTAATAGTTTCAGCGTTACGAATAGTGTGCTATAACGAAGTCCCGCAGTATAAATACTTAAATATACATTAATTCATTCTCGTATACTAATAGTCACTTATACATACATACACATATACACAAATACACAAAATGCATTTTTTTTACAATGTCATAAGAAGTTTCACATCATAAAAAACTTAAACATCTTGTATGTTCATAATTGGGTGGTTAAGTCATAAGAAGTGTACGGTTGTGTTGTAAGAAATTTTGGTCCTTCGAGCCGATTTTAAGGGCATTTTGCTTGTAATTTATTTTATTAAATATATTAAATTTATTGGCTTTGTAATCAAATTGACACTCGATAAGTTTGTACGTAATAAGCACACCTGATATTCTTAATATGTTTATAACTATTGTATCATATGTAGGTAAGTTATACGGTCTATGCGATAAGATTTAATGTCCATAACGCATAAGCTTCGTGTTGTTCGCGAGACGAGAATTTGTAAATTGTACTGATTAACTGCTACGCCATTTATTAATAATCGCTTAAGATATTGGTTAATAATAAAAGAATACATTGGAAAATAAGGTTTGTTTTATTTATACCCGAAGTAGTTTTTTTTTTATCGTAAGTCGTCGTAGTTTTAGTGTTTAGCTAGATATGACAGCGTGACTACCACAACGCTACTTTCAGAAGGATGGATGCGAAACACTCCAATTGTATGGGCTGGTAAATGCTTTGAAAGCTTAACTATATACTATTAACTATATACGTACGCACGTTTATTACTTATAATAAGCGTGCGTATATAAAAAAATATGAACAATAAACTAAGAAATTACAATAATATATGCAATATTATTATAAAACAATATAAATATGTAATATGTAAAACAGGAAGGGGGGGAGGGGGGGTGTTTAATTGTGAGGTAATTCCCTACATTGAAATCACAATTACAAAACAACCTTAAATATACCGAAAACTAAGATATATTATTATTATTACATTGTTTGTTCATAATTTGAGGGGTTTTTTTTTTGACATCATACTAGCTGTTACCCGCGGCTTCGCACGCGTTTTTTTAATATATTAAATAAATGTAAAATTGTGATTAGATGTGTAAATTATAGAAATACTCTTTCAAAAATATTTATAAGTACGACACGCATATCACCTACTGTAACAGGTAACGTGTACATTGTATATGTGAATACTAAGAGTGTGTCGAATGGGATGGGATTTATCATCAGCCACATTCCTGAAACTTTACACTACTATATACCACCCTCAGTGCTCACTTATACTATATATCGATATAATTAAGTTATTAATATACTTTGCTATAATTTAAATCACATATAAACATATGACTTTCAATTATATTTATTCTTGGAATCCAGTACAGCGTCTCACGCGCATGTTTACAGTTAACAACATATTTTTGATCAATTTCACACGGACGAATGCACAGGTAACAGTTCATCACTACATAATGTAAAACAAAATCCTCTGCCACGTCTGTCTACATGTCTGTTGATGATAAGATCAAAAACTACAGAACGCATCTTAATGTCGTTTTCACCAATATATAAAATGATTCTTGGGCAAGGTTTGGGTATAGTTTGTCTTATTATCAAGGTGGGCAATGTCTGCTGAACCCGTTAGCTTAAAATAAAACAGCTAATTAGTGTTTATTTGCAAGTCAAATTCCCATTGAAATAGGTTCAGCCGTTTCGGAGATTACCCGAAACAAATAAACAAAAAGACTTATCGACAGAATTAAAAAAAATGTTGTTTGTAGTAGCCATACATATTCACAAAAGTATTTATTTTAATATTACATACACACACTTTATTTTTATAATACGTAATAGAGCACAAATCAAAAATTGGGAACAAAACTAACGTACAATAAACTTTTTGAGGAGTTTTTGGCGTGGTTTCAGTCTGTCATTTAGTGGTGCATAAGTGAAAAATAATACCACGGAGCATGAATTCTGGGATCTTGAAGATTAAGATGATAAAAATTTACGAAATATTATATAGAAGATTTGGAGCATATGCCTTTACATTAACTTGGACATAGAAGAAAATTGGCTAAAGAATACATAAGAACAACTTCAGATTTGGCAGTATGGGTTAATTCCTCCGCCTGTCTTATTGCACGAATATTATTCCTACTAAACTTTTTGTATAGCAACACAGAATTAGGTTTGGAAATGTTTGCGATATAAACGTACCACGTATAATCAAAAATTGGAAACAAAACTTACGTAAAATAAACTTTTTGAATAGGAACACAAACTAAACTCTTTTTTTGCGATAGAAAGTTATCACGTTACCATGGCATGTTCCGCTCCTATTGGTTTTAACGTGATGATATGTAGCCTATAGCCATCGTCGATAAATGAACTATCTAATAATTTAAGAAATTTTCGAATCTGACCGGTAGTTCTTGAGATTAGCCCGTTCAACCATACAAACAAACCAACAAACTCTTCAGCTTTATATATTAGTAATAGATATGAGGCAAACGGACAGGCGGCTCACCTGATGTTAAGTGATCACTGCCGTCCATAGACACTAGCAATACCAGAGGAGTCGCAAGGGCACTGCCAGCCTCTGTTTAGAGGGGCGTGGGAATCGTGGAAAAGAGAGAAGAAGAGGAGGGGAAGGGAGAGGAGAAAAGGCAAGTGGACCTCCGACACACTCACTGACCGAATGAAACGCAACAATGCAACCACCGCTACTTCACGTCAGTTTTCTGTGTCGGCTGGTAGTATCCTGAACGAGCCGACCCATTCACGTTGAAACCAGTCATAGCCTCAACGTGGCTCTACCATCTACAATTGAAGAATTGTAGCGATAGGTGACCTAGAGATCAGTGATATACATGGTGATTGATTTAGGAGCCTGTGCTTCGAGGGCAAGTCAATTTTTTTTTGTTACCTCCGCCCTACCTTTAACCAATGCTGCCCTACCTCAAAATTGACCCTATTTTTTTTTTTCGAAATGACTACGCTATTGACCCAGCAAGGTCTTAACAGCTTCACCGGACTACTAAGGGCAGCGCTTAAGGCACTCAGCCGATTTTATTTTGGCAACCAGCTGCAGGGTGCACGGCACACCTCGGCTTGGCTGTTGCCTGTTGCATGCAAAATCACGACCTATCTTAGCTAACCTAGCTAACTATTCATATATGTATGAGTTGTTGAAACGTATAACTGTACCAAGCATACACGCCTAAACAACTCCTCCATATATTTATTATCGGAAAATTGAGAGTTTTTCAGTTCGATAAGGGAAAAAAAAAGTAAACCCTTCCACTTTCATGTGTAAGCGTGTAGCGTGCACGTGTGTGGGGGTGGACGTGTAGTGTTGTAGCGGTGATGTATATTTGTGTGTCACCGTATCGTGTAAGCAACGCACTCAAGGGCTCCCAACCGAGGGATCGAACCTAGGCTTGAGCCGCTGCCGTGGGAGGCCTAATCGGGTGTGCGAGAGCGAAATTAACCCCCAGACCACGGCGGCATGATCTGTGGTTACGCGGGCGTGGGCGTGAACACGCTCTGTTTCGAGGGACAGGCTGGTACTGATCGTTCGCTGACGTGATTGAATCAGGAGGGTCGGTAAAAATGTGTCGCGGACGTCTTTTATAACGCGCAGCGTTAGGTACGGGTTTATAGTTTGCGGCGGATACCACTAACGGACTGGGATGATTCGTGGCTTTTTCAAAATAGCTAATCGTAAGTGATTTTACGTACGCCCAGATACAAGGGATCTCTAGGTCTCTATGGAGATCGACTCTCCGAATGTACCACGGAGCACCGGTCACTTTACGTAAAACACGATTTTGGAGAACCTGCAGCTTATGAAAGTTATCTTTGGACATATGCGCAAAAACGGGGCAGCTATATGTCATCACGGGACGGATACACGTCTTATACAAAGTGACCTTGTGTCTGAGGGACATCTTACTCTTACGACAAAGCAACGGATGGAGGCGACCCAAGACCATAGCGGCTTTGTTTCGCACTCTGTCTATATGTGAATTGAACTTTAAATGTTTATCTAATGTAACACCGAGATATTTGACCTCTTCGACCCAAGAGATATCGATTCCGTATAGCCTGATGGGCTCAAATTTATTTGCGCGTTTCGTGGGATCGAAGAGTATTGCGGCATTCTTATCGGGATTAACTTCTATGCGCCATCGACGAAACCATTCACCGAGAGTATGAACGGCTTTTTCGATGCGCTTCCTAAAAAAGTTCGACCGCCAGCCTGAAGTGTAAATAACGGTATCGTCAGCATAACAACCTACCTCGACCCCCCGAGACTGAGGTAGGTCACTGATGAACAGAATGAAGAGCGTGGGCGCAAGTATGGCGCCCTGTGGCACACCTGAGCGTATCGGGTAGGGCAGCGATAGTTCACCATCCACTCTGAAGCGGAATGTCCTATCAGTGAGATAATCGCGGATAATATGAATTAACCTATCGGGTACGCGAGATTTACATAATTTATGGATGAGCCCTCCGTGCCAGACCTTATCGAAGGCCTTGGCGACATCGAAGAAGACTGCAATTGTGCGTTCCGGTTTACGTTTCGGATCGGCGTTAAATTTAGAGAAAATGTACTCCGTGAGGCGGTGTACTTGATTTGTGCAAGAGTGTTTGGCGCGAAATCCGAACTGCTCAGGTGGTATTAATTTTAAATCTGTAATCGAGAACTGAAGACGGTTCAAAAGGAGCCGCTCGTAAAGTTTTCCTAAGGTATCTAACAGACTAACGATAGCTAACGGGAAGCGTAGCTTTCTTGCCGAGCTTGAAACACAGATTTGCGAAGCAACTAATTTCCATGAACTATTTTTGTTTTGACAGAGGCAGCGAAATTTACCTTCATATTCTAGCTATATTTTTTTCATTGCCTCGAATCTCAGTTAAAAAAAGGTTTTCTAAAAAATCTAGCTAGAATGATTTATTGTGCCCCTAACTACCTACATACTAGGTTTCATGGAAATAGATGACGCCGTTCCCGAGATTCTAAATATATAAAAATATACAAGAATTGCTCGTTTAAAGGTATTAGATTACTACTCCCAGGTAGCCATATGATGGCCACTTTGACCGAGAGTTGTAAATAGAGGCGCTTTTGATTTAACTTATCTTGGATATTTGCAGTGCTGCTTCTGCCTTTTCCTCTGAATTATTATAGTAAACATATATAATGTTTTCTATAGGTACGTGTGCCACTGCAAGTGGTTTGTCTGGCATGTATCAACGAATTTTTGGAAATTTGCGTACATTTACTGATTTAAATTGGTAGCAGTATCCGCTGATGGTAAAGGAATACATCGCGAGCAAACCTGAACCTGAGAAATGTTCTTATAGAACCACTATACGCGGGAGAACATAAAACAGTAGATTTTTGTGATTGAAATCGTCAATACCTCGTGAGCTGTCTTGTGATTGTGTTCATATCTTCAGTTAGAGGTCTATAACCCTGTGGGACTCTTACAGGCAGATGATGAAGGTTCTATCATCGTGTGAGATTCGCCAAAGAGTTTTCAAATTATGTTCTAAAGGTTTTGGTGAAAATTTACTTGAGACACAGGGATGTGGAAATGGTGCAGGGTACTCGGATATAGGTAATTGTAAAGGGTTCAATGCGACCCTTATTGACACTTGTACCTACTTTCTTCCGAGCTATTAGGATCCAGAAACACAATCATCAATTCATTACAAGATTGTTGTCAATAAAAGAATAAGGTTTGTTTACAAATGTTGTGTGAAGTCCTTTGTGTATGTAAAGCATTTCCTCGAGTTACTTTTTTTTTCGGTCTGACTATGCTATTAACCCAGCAAGGTCTTAACAGCTTCACCGGACTACTAAGGCGAGCGCTTACGGCACTCAGGCGATTTTATTTGACAACCTGCTCAAGGTTGCACGGCACACCTCAGCTTGGGCTGCTGTCTGATAAGTGGAATTCACGACCTATCTGAGCTAACCTAAGATACATACATACATGTGTACCAAGTATTCATGCCTCAACAACTCGTATATATTTCGTATCGGCTAATTTTCTAAACTATTTCAGTTCGATAAGGGAAAGAAACAAAACACTACCACTTTCATGTGTAAGCGTGTGTGTGTGCACGTGTGTGGAGGTTATATGTTTAATGTTGTCGCAGTGATAGAAGCGAAGATTTTGTGTCACTGTATCTCTCGAGCAGCGCACTCAAGGGCTCCACGCCGAGGGAACGGACCTAGGCTTCAGTCGCTCCCGAAGGAGGCCTAATCTGGTGCTTTAAGTAACATTTAATCTTTGTTTCATTAAAATAGGTCCATTCTATATTGTATTGTAATTTTAATGACGACGCGACTTAAGTGCGAGAGAAAAGTAGATAAGTAAATGAACTTAATACATTCAGATGAGTTTATTAGTCTGTTTTTTTTACATTAGGTTTCACACGGATGGAATCTTGGCACAATTAGTATTCATATAAACCTTTTTCTCTATTACTTTAATTGAGTGCCATCTAGCGGTAATTCGCATAAATATATACAAATTCGTTTACACGTCTTATAATGTGATTTAAGTTTTTGACACTACATGGCATTAATATTGTTTTCAATATTTTTAGATTTACTTTAGCGTTACACTAGGTGACCGAGCTCGCGGAGCTCCGGGCGGCCTGCTCTGCGGCCCGACGGCTGTACGGGCGTAGCCGCCGGAGAAGGGTCAGGGCCCCCGAGGAAGAGGCCCGGCTGTATGGCGAATACAGGCAGGAAAAGAAGACTCTGCAGGCCGCCATCAGCCGGGACAAGGAAGCGGCATGGGAGGAGCTACTTCAGACGTTGGAGAGCGACCCGTGGGGGCGCCCGTACCGGATTGTCCGGAAACAACTCCGGGGCCGGGCGCCTCCGACGACGGAAACCCTCCAGCCAGAGGTGGCCGAGAGGGTCGTGGGAGAGCTGTTCCCCGACCCCCCGGAGCGCCCTCCTCCTCCTTTGCCGCCGTTCTCGCGCTTCGCGCCTGTGGCGGAGGTGCTCGACCGTCCTCCCCTGGTGTCGGAGGAGGAAATGGGTAAGGCGGTCGAGTGCCTCCGCGGCAGGCGGACGGCGCCTGGGCCGGACGGGGTCCCGGGCCGGGTGTTGGCCCTCTGCATGGGGCACTTCGGGGGCTGTTCGACCGCTGTCTGGCGGAAGGACAGTTCCCGAAGCCCTGGAAGACGGGGCGGCTCGTCCTTATCCCTAAGGCGGGCCGCTCTCCGGACAGCGTGTCGGCATACCGACCCATCGTCTTGCTGGACGACACCGGGAAGGTGTTCGAGAGGGTGATCGCGTCCCGGGTCGTCCGGCACCTGGAAGACGTAGGGCCGAACTTGTCAGACGCGCAATTCGGTTTCCGGTCGGGGCGTTCAACACTGGACGCCCTGAGCCTCCTGAAGGAGCTCTCTGCGCAGGCGACCTCCCGGGGTCAGAGGCTGTTGGCGGTGTCATTAGATATCGCCAACGCCTTCAACAGCCTGCCGCACGGAGTAATACGGGAGGCGCTCCGATTTTTCAGGGTGCCCCCGTACCTGCGGTGGCTGTTGGAGGCGTACCTCGAGGGTAGGGAGGTCGTCTACGCAGACAGCAAAGGGCGGACGGTTCGACGTGGGACTCCCTCTGGAGTCCCACAAGGCTCGGTCCTGGGGCCCTTGTTGTGGAACCTGGGCTACGACTGGGTGCTCCGCGGCGCGCTCCCTTCAGGAGCGCGTCTAATATGCTACGCGGACGATACCCTAGTCGTAGCCCGGGGAAGGGAATGGACGGAGCTGGTGCGCCTGACCACGCTAGCTACGACCTTTGTGGTCGGGCGCATCCGCCAACTGGGCCTCAGAGTGGCCCTCGAAAAAACCGAGGCCCTGCTGTTCCACGGGCCTCGGCAGGGGCCACCCTCTGGGGCCCATATAACGGTGGGAGGAGTACCTATCAGGGTGGGGTCCACGATGAAATATCTGGGCCTCACCCTGGACGGGCGTTGGCGGTTCGAGCCCCACTTCAAGGGGCTCGGACCGCGAATAGTAGGGGCGGCGGCGGCGCTCGGCCGCCTTCTCCCGAACACGGGAGGACCGGGCGCTGCCTGCCGCCGTCTTTATAGTGGGGTGGTGAGGGCCATGGCCGCCTACGGGGCGCCGGTGTGGGCGGACTCCCTCAGCGCCACGAACGTTCGCATCCTGCGCAAAGCGCAGCGCATAGTGGCGTTGAGGGAGATCCGCAGATACCGCACGGTGTCCTCGGTGGCGGCCATGGTGCTCGCGGGCTCTCTACCCTGGGAGCTGGATGCGGAAACTCTTGCCGCCGTGTACAATTACGCGGCGGCAGGAAAATCCCGAGGTAGACCTCCGGCGCCCAGGGAGATCGCTGCACTGCGGGCTACAGCCCGCAGCCAGCAAATGGAGAGGTGGGGCCGACACCTGGCGGACGAGCGTTACGGAAGATTTACCATAGACGCCGTCCGCCCGGTCCTGTCGGCCTTGGTGAATAGGGGCTGGGGCTCCCTGACGTACCGTCTGGTGCAGGTGCTGACCGGGCACGGATGCTTCGGTTGGTACTTGCACCGGATAGCGCGCAGGTAGCCCACCGCCGCATGCCACGAGTGCGGCGCTGAGACGGACACCGCGCAGCACACTCTCTCGGAGTGCGCCACGTGGGGCGATCAGCGCCGCACCCTGGTTGCGGCGGTGGGGGACGATCTCTCGCTGCCGGGCGTGAATTCGGCCATGCTCGGCAGCGAGGACGTGTGGGCTGCTGTGGCCTCCTTCTGCGAGACCGTCATCTCACAGAAGGAGGCGGCGGAGAGGACCCGGGAGGTCGTTTCCCGGAAGTGGTCCTCTCCGCCAAAGAAGAGCAGCGGGAGGGGCGAGGCGTAATGCCCGTCCCTCCCAAAACCGTCGCCAAACCTGAGGGGATGGGGCGGGGCCCCCATCTCCTTGTTGCACGGGTGAGGCTAACGAGGGGAGGCTGCTGGTCGTGTACCCAGTAGCCTCTCTATAGTAGGGCGAAGCCTGGCGTTCACTCGCCAGGCTGCCGCAGGGGCAGTTTCAGGTCAGTGCGCATGCTCGATCCCTGGCTGCCCCTTCCAAGCGGCGGACAGTACACCGTGGGGTTTTAGTCCGTGCGAATCGGACATAACCTACCCTCTCCCCCGGGAGGGTAGCGTATCCGTTAGGGATTTCCCCACGTTAATAAAAAAAATAGGTGAATGTTTAAAGAGTGACACTTTCCATACTGTGGTAGTTCGCGGTCATATTTAACATATAAAATAATAATATCAAAACAAATACTAATAGATAACAAAGAGAACCTTAGTTAATGTTTGTTCTAAGACTTTTAAAAGTATGGGAACGATATTTTTAAACGTAAAGAAAATCAGACCTAGCTTCAATAAACAATTTTAAATGGGGCGTTTTTCAAGCTTTAATCATTATGTAACTGTTTATCGTGGGAACGAAATGGAACGCGGTATGATTAATTGCTTTCCTTTTAAATAACACCAGTTTGTTTTGCGTAAATCATGTTGAGTATTTATCGGTTTTGTTTTTCTATAGATAAGCAC
>JACEII010000063.1:2127992-2168779 GCA_014332785.1 Antheraea mylitta | reverse complement strand
TTGAGTATTTATCGGTTTTGTTTTTCTATAGATAAGCACCTACATTTTAAAATTAAGAACGAGAATCGACTAATGATTATCCTGTAAAAATATTGCTAGCGACTATTCAGTCGCGCTGTATAGGTATTCGATATAAAGTAAAAAAAAAAAAACAAAATATCAAATTTTTAAATATATTTCGGTAATCAAAATATAATAATAGGCTTACATATTAATAGTTACAAATCGTATCTCGTGGCGTGATCAGTTGTTTTACAAAATGAAATTACATATATCAAAAACAAAAAAAAAAAAAACGGAAAATTAAAACGATACGCTGCCCACAATGTTATCACAAAACCTTATCGCCGTAAAATATAAATCAAAACTTATTTACAAGCCAAAAAATACAATTCCTGGAGAGTATTTTTTTACAATAAAAATATATTTTTACATAATTCAGTGCACTTTATTCACATCGTGTAAAATTATCATTACCCTTAAACATTACAAAGAGAAACGAAAAAAAAAAACACCACAAAAAAGCTGCCTTAAGCGCTAAGTGTTGTAACTTTATAACATTTAGTGCAAATAACACATTTTTTTATAAACCAACATGTAAAGTAGTTATTTGAACTGAGCCACTGTATATTTTTGGACATTTTTTTTTTGCCCGTCGTCAATATATTACCAAAAAAATTTATTTTACGTTACTTATATATAAAATGTTTTCGAGAATTAATTTACAATATTCTAGATAAATTTAAATTAAATTGTAACAAAAAGAAAAACAGTCGCAAAGTTCAAAAATCCACTTTTAAAAGTATCGAATTTTGAAAAATGACCGAAAAACATTTATTTTTAATATAAATCCTTTATAATTTATAGCTACTTATTATCTTCGGTGACATACATATATTTTTCTTTAATTTATCCAAATAATACTCTCGACCTGTAATGAAAAAATGCGTTTATACCTACAAAATATGTATTTTTTTTATTCAGACATATATATACGTATAAATTATCCGGGTCAGTTTATTTACATAGTCTTTTTTGCTAAATTTTATAATAACGTAACGCCTTGGAGGGTTTATCGCGAAAAAAAATGTGTAAACAGCAAAATGCCTCACTGTACTCCAACACCCAAATACTATCGAGACACTGAGATTCTGCTTCCACTCTATTCGACACAGTGTCTAACCCTACAACACCGCAACGTCATACAAAAACTTTGCGGATCAAAATTTTGAGAAACCCTGAATTTTCACTCCAAAAAACAAATTAACTTGAACTTAAATTTTTTGATTTGAGATAGCCTTTTTTGTAATCAACATATTTTTCGTTTCACGACAACCCCACTGTTCGTAGACAAGCCAGGAATTAATATCGATTGGAAAATATAGCTTTTTTTTTAAAGACGGAAATCACGGGAAAAAGTCAGTCGAGTGTAGGCAAGCATTGACATGTCTCTTACAAAGCTAAAAAATAAAATTATAAACCAAACAAAAACGCAGGAACATGAGTCTAGAGTTAAATTATGTACAATTTAATTTTTTTTTGTCTTAAAGTATATCACAAATAAAATTCCAAACTATTTTTTTTTTTCGTTATGAGCAATTGTTATCTTCATTATCTACTGTTGGTCAAGTTTTGTTACAGCGTGATTTATATAAGTGTAGGGTTACCAACCGACCCGAGTAAGTCGGGACGTCCCGTATTTGGTTCCTGGAAAGGGGATTTACGAAAGAGTTGACGGAACTCTAATAACTCTATCTTTGTATACATAATTCGTCTGTCCGTGTATGTGTTTGAATTCCTCGGAGACGGTTGGACAAATTTTGATGGATTTTTTAATGTGTGTTCAGAAGGATTCAAGAATGGTTTTGATTCACTATTGGAGCCGGTAGGTGAGGCTGCGGTTGACATTTATGATTTTTTTTTAATTACCAACGGAGGACAACTTCCGCCGGGCCAGTCAATAATACAATAAAACCGCAAACTTTGATTATAAATAAAAATATTCTCTTTCATCCAGTGTTAGTAAAATATACTACGTTTGTGATAGAAAATTTCAGGGCCTTGCAACAGCGATGATATTTACTATATTTCCCGCAAATCCCTAAAATTCCAGAGTTGGTAACCCTAATTAAAAGCCATATAGAATATATTCACATAAAAGTATCACTAAGATGCACTTTGACCCAGTTTATGTTCAAAACAAAATTATCATCAATGAATTACAGAAATGGGTATATATTATCAATACTTATATATTTCTCAGCGGATCTTCTAGATTATTACTGTCATTGTCGAGAAGGTGAATATTACAAGTTTTTTGTGATAATTTCACTGTTCTAACAAGATGGCGGCTCTCTTGTTAGAACTTTCCACGAAGTTTTTATTGCATCTCAGTATTAATGCTCCGTGGTATTATTTCCCATCTCGTTCACTTGTGCACAATATTCGAACTATATTACGTAAAACACCACTAGTATAACAAAGTATAAAGTCAAATAACACAAAATTGTGAATAAAATATAAAATCCACTAAATGACACGCTAAGATCCCGCCAAAAACTCATTGGTATATGTAATTTGACAACCAATAACAATGTTGCCAGCGCAAACACATCTCCCGATTTTAATGCAGTTTTTATTGTTTTCTTTTCTCGTATAATAAAGAAAACAGGAGCTATCATTTCTACGGATGTAATGTCTCTTCAAAGTGCATCTTTTAAAAAAATTAATAACAAAAAAAACTACGCATAACAACATAGTAAATGAAGAAAACCATGTTGTATTTGGACGTATAGAATTATCTGTAGCCGGAAATCTTTTAAGGTTTTTGTTTACGAGTGATTAATAAAATTTGATAAAGAAAGAGGATCATTGGAAACTAATTAATGAATTTTTCAATGTCCACCCTCCACATTTTAAAATTATAAAAAAATTAAAAAAAAATCCTAGATAAATATCAACGATTTCTCAAGTGTTTCTTGGTCTCAACAACCCGTTTAAGCTACAAAGTATGACAAACAAAAGGACATAGATATATACATATACGGAAAATTACGCTCTTTGCATACAGATTCAATGTAAAACCCAACAGCTATCAGTCAACAGCTCATCAATTTATAATTTATTTACATAACCGATATTTCTCGAATCGATATTTACCGATAAACCGTAAACGCATCCAAGACTACACCGGTTATTCACAACTTTCTTCATTTACCATCCGATTAAAAATTAAATATGAAGCTAAAATAAATAGTAAATAAAAACCGAAATCATTTAAAACATGGACGTATTCTAACACGAAAAAACCGGTAAGATTGAAAAAGAAAAATGCTGAGCACAATTCGCCTAAATTTTTATATCTATCTAAGTTAGTCTTAATTTTTATTGTTTATATATATATATATATTTGCATACAGTACAAATGTATACTTTTGAAAAGCGTTCATTTATTTATATATAAGTATTACAATTATTTATAAAGTACAGTCGTAATCAAATTATCACTTATCAGTGAGAATATTACATGAAAATAATTTATGATGTCGACTGTACAGAGTTTTTGTCATAGTTTCTTAAAAAAATGATAGTGAAGGTAGATTGAAATTCGCACGTACAGCGGATTACGATAGAGGTGATTCCGGCATTAAATTGAGAGTGCTCGCGCAGAGCGGACGTCCCGTCTGACCTCGCATATTAATTCGTTTCAATTTTATTTACAACTACTCTTCCTAACTCAACATTGATATAACTGATTATTGAACTAATAAACTGTTTCAAATAAATCAACCTTTATACATAAAAAAATAATGTTTTTTATATCCGAGATTGACAAACTTCAAGACCAAGTGTTTTATCCATCATGAAAATTGAAACTCCTGGGTGTATTTTTCATAAAGAATGTTTTTAAGCTATACTATAACTTGCAACAAGATGGCGCTACACAGTTTTTTTTTATTATTAAAATTAAAGTCGATGATGGTTGCTAGTAGTGAAAAATAATCAAATATCGGCCAAAATCAATATATTTTTTTAATAAATAACAATGTTAGGCCATTCTTAAAAAAAATACTGTCCATAAATGCAAATCAAGAGATTAATAAAGACATCTGATTAAAATGTATACATTTTTATGTTTGAGTGTGTTTAGAAAACAATTTAGTATTACAATTACATGATCAAGTTGAATAGTAATGAATCAGTTAAGTTTCTTTAATGATTGATTTCTAATTTTAAATTAGTTATACATATACGAAGCTTTTTTTTCTATTATTCCACTAAGAATATTTTCATATGTATTTATTGTAAAATAACTGAATATTTACAGCTATCTTCGTTGAATCGATTCCGAAATCAACTTACATAATACCACACAGTTAAAAAAGTATAATATTTAAGAAAAAAAACATATGAAATTGACATAAGCTGTTAGATTTGCCTTACAAAATTAGCATATATTATTAAAAAAGAAAAAAAAAAGATATCTCTTTTGATGTGACTCGGATTCCAACTGGGGTTTCAGCAGCAGCAGTCAAAGCAGCCGATTTCCACCTGAGTTATTTTTGTTTTGGCAGCGACAGTGAAATTTACCTTTATATTATAGCTACATTTTTTCATTGCCTGAAAACTCAAATAATGATATCTAGCTAGATCGATTTCTCGTCCCCGAAACCACCTACAAACTAAGTTTGACGGAAATCACTAGCGCCGTTTCCGAGAACCTGAATATATACAAATATACAAGAATTGCTCGTTTATATATTATCGATTCAACCAAAACTGATCGAATTCTATACAACCTACAAAACTATGACAAAAACTTCAGTCCATAGATTAAAATTACACCGTAAAGTTTCATCCTAATAATATTATAATAAACACGGAACTCAAATCGTCATAGATAAATATAAACAACATTAATTATGCCACAATTTAATACCAGCGTATATAATTTTTATATATGTATATTATATACATTTCGATCACGTGTCACTTCGTTTCTTCAAAACATTGTTTAGTTTCAACTTAACCTAATGATTATTTAACTATGAACCGTCTATTGGAATACATATTGAGTGCGAAAGAGACAGAAAGAGAATACCTTCTTCTTCTATTTTATTTTTGGCAACCAGTCTTCTATTTAGTAGACTATTACTGCCATTGTCAAGTGAGTAACGATATTACAAGTTTATTGATATAACTTCAATGAACTAACAAGACGGTCGCCATCTTGTTAGAACTTACTTGGGAGTTTTTGTGGCAAGTCAGAATCCATGCTCCGTGGTATTATTTCCGATTCACTTCACTTGTGCACAATAACCAAACTATATTACGTAAAGCACCACCAACCTTACATAATATAGAGTCCAGAGTCCAGTAAAGACCACTACATGACGTTCCAAGATCCCGCCAAAAACTCCTAAAGAGAATACCAGATAAAAAAAAGACACCACAGGGAACAGTCGAAACACTGCGAGATGACTGGTGCATGATCCACTTGTGTTGCCAGCTTAAACATTTTACCCTTAGATCTGGGAGGTTTATTCAAATTTATTATAAATATATTGACAACTTTTGTCAGTAATCATAATGAACCTTAGAAATGTTGTCAAAAAACACAGGAACTTCCATAACTTTTGGGTGTTATAAAATTGTCAGGATTTTATTGAAACTGTGTTCCTATTACTTTGCTTTTTGATACCGATAAAAGAAATATATATATATGTCTATAATTTTTAACAGTTAATTGCACAATAAAATAACACTGGACATTATTTTATAATTACTGAATTGTGAATACAATTTGTCTTAAAACTATAAAAAACACTGCCTATATATTGTCTGATTAATTCTATCGATAGAAAAATAGACAAAAGTTTACGATATGATCCCAAAAAACGGTTCAAAAACATTACCCGTATGGCAACACACTCGCATCTGACAGATAAACGACAGTGTTACCACACGAATAAAATATAAATACACCAATTTTTTTTTATTTTAAAACCTTAAAAAGCCATCGAAACGGAACTGTCTTCGCTTAGAAATGTCATACAGTAAATCACTGGTAGTTTTATCGTCTCCTTCCGAAATGTATTAACTAAAGTCCGCTTTCAAATGCACAGAGTATCACAATAAAAAAAGCAACACTATTTATTCTTCGTCTTACCGTTATTATCATTAGAAAATACGCTATTGTGTGTGATAGCCGGGTTTGGACAGTGTTGCACGGATATAAATCATAAAAATACCTATAACTGAAACATAGCTATATAATTCAATTTTTTTTTAGCTTTAGCCCTAGAAAAAGCCTCTAGTTTTGCAAAAATCAATACATAAAATTTAAAAAAATCGCCGATTATTCTATACCATTGAATTTATCAGACGAGAAATCTTCACAAGGCAAATAACTTCAGTAAAACGATGTAAAATATAGTTTATTGTTAAGTAAAATAATAAAAATAGTTGCATTTTGACGATTTCTGACGTAACTCATAAAAAAAAGCAGACAATTTTTTTTTTCATAATATACGTATAAAGCGAAACGATGACGGTTTTGTAGGAAAAAAAAAATATCCGGCTAAGCCGATATAGATGCGATCAGTGTCCGAACCCGGTCGCGTTGTGAGACTAGCCCGCGCGCGCGTATCATCTGAGTATGAACGCGAACAGTGACGTCAGCAACATGGCGGCCGGCGTCACGCGCTCGCCTGAACTGTACTTGCTGCTTTGCTCGCACGTTCCTAGAAATTCATTAAAATTATCATCTATCAGGATTTACTTGTCTAAATTGTCAATAAACTAGGTGAAGTGTGGCAACACTTGCGACATATCTCTATAAAACTGTTAGCAAATCGGGGGGTTCCCCCAGAACTTCGGGGATTTACAGCTCTAATGAGAACCTGGAAAGAAACATTCTGATTACGGGATTTTTTTTTATTTTATACATTTTTTTTATGTCATAGGTGGCAAACGAACATGCGGGTCGCCCGATGTCAAGTGATCACCGCAGTCGATAGACACTTGCGACACCAGGGGAGTCGCAAGTGTGTTGCCAGCCTGTGTAAGGAGGAAGGGAGGGAGCGGATTTAGTGAAAGCCCTACCACCGTGCCATGGTTTCGTGGCGACGTTTTCGTCCACCGAAACCTTAATTCAGTTACAAGGATTCGAACCAATGTCCATTGACGCGGTGTCCGAACACGCTATACAACTAAGCTATCATCGTTTCAGAGGATTTAAGCCGTGAAATCATAACGAGCCAGAGTTTCAAATGAGGATAGGTATGAAGGATAGATTTCTGAAAAAAAAATCTCTCACTTGAGTACAATAGATATTGTTTTTCTAAAACTCGAATGTTAGTGAGATTTCGAAGTTTCCTAAGTCATCAGCCATCTAGACAGGATTTTGGATGGCAATACAAAGAAGCTTCCAGCAGAATTTAGTTGGGATGACGTAAACATGTTGTACTAACTAGAAGTGTTATCCCATCAACGGTTCTTTTGGTTTTAACCGGAATATGATAGTGGGTTTTGGGGGATTGGGAGAGTTCCTGAAAAGAAAGCAAGAGAGAACAAGGATAGATACACAAGGGGGTGGGGTAAGGTAGGGGAGGGGTTTTTTAGTTGTGATAGGTTACCGTTTAGTGTGAGGTTGTAGGCCTTGTCGCCGGCCACTCCCGGCTGCACGGCTCTGTCGCATGTGTGTCCCACAGCACTGAGGGCGAGCTGCTGTACGTTGCCACCGCGGGTCTCTGTATATATCAACTAATTATAATCGAAATAGCTTCGAGAAAGGGGGCGAGGGGAATAACAGGAAGAATGCTTCTCAACAACTCAACAGTATCACCACATATGGGACAATAATACATGTGACGTCTCACAAATTGTAACGTTCCTCAAATGGGACAATTGTAACATCATTCAATTGGGAAAATTGCAGTGTATTCAATAGAGGGTAATTGTAATCTTACTGAATTGGTATAGTTGCAGTTTTATTTATATGGCATGACTGTAGTGTCACTTAAAACTGAGAAATAATAACATTAGCCCGATAGGACAATTTTGATGTAATTCAAATGGGACAACTGTGATAAAACTCTCATAGAACAATTATGTCGTAACTCAGATGGGACAATTGTGGTAACACTTTACTATGACAATTGTAACGTAACTCAAATAGCACAATTGTGACGTAACACTCAAATGGGACAATTGTGGTAACATTATAGTAGGATAATTGTGACGTAATTCAAATAGGACAATTATGATAAAACTCTAGTAGGACAATTGTGACACAACTCAAATGGGACAATTGTGGTAACACTTTAGTAGGACAATTGTTGCATAACTCAAATGTGACCTAATCCGGTGAAGCTATAAAAACTTTGCTGGGTCAATGGTATAGACTGTTCGAAAAAAATTAAATGGGACAATTGCGGTGTCATGTAAATGGGACACTTGTCGCTTCATTAAAATGGTACAATTGTGACACATCATATAAGTGCGAAAGCTATGCGATTATTAGAACTAAATACAGTTACCGTTGTTGGCGTGCGTCGTGTAGACAAAGCAGAGAGCGCGCTGGTGCGGCGAGTGCTGGTGACCCTGGGAGGGGGGCACGAGGCCCGCCACCAGGTAGTTGCGGCCCCCGGACCTCCAACTGCCGTAGCAGTTGTATACTGCGAACACATCCACATAGGCTCAGTCGAGCTCAACTTTATATGGGATCAGCATCATTTTTATGCACACATATAAAGAAAATTGAAATATCCGTATAATAATCTTTCCTATTTTCTTATAAATCGCGTATACCTCAAGACACAGCAGTGTCAGGAATCACGAGGCAATGGCGAGAGCGGGGTGGTAGCGTTTTACAGCCCGACTGGGTCGCAACCACCATGTACATGGTGAAAAAGCCCGTAATAGTAATTCGCTTCTGCGGGTCGCGTTTCGGGTTCAGCCTGTGCATATCCAGCTTTTTTCAGGCCGGCATGATAGTGGCGACCGGCGATGGATAGTGTGTTAATCGGTGGTCGCTATTATTTTTGGATTGCACTGTGCTTACTATCAGGCATAGTGCAGTCATTTTGCCGTGCTACAATTAAAAAAAATAATAGAAGTGTTTGTACGTAATAAAAATAAGGTCCCAAGGGACACTACCCGTTTGTAGAACAATAAGTTCAAACACTGTTAAAAAGTTGAGAAAGGATGGTTACCAAATTTGTAGAATTACTGTTTAATATAGCTTACCAGCACTGGTGCAACTGGATTTGAACTCGAGAGTGTCCTGCGACGGGCCGCAGCCGACACTCGCGCTCTGGTACTCCCCCATCACGCATTCTGGAGGCTGCTCATCTGCATCGTGATCACCTGAAGGTACACATACGATTCATTTATTAAATTGTGTCATACACACAAACGAACAGACACGCACTCACCCACCATTCAATCGCACACACTCCCCCTCACTTTCAATCACACGCACTCACTTACTGTTCAATCATACACACTCACTCACCATTCAATGATACACACTTACTCACCATTCAATCATACACACGCACTCACCGTTCAATCATACACTTTTACTCACCATTCAATCATACACACGCACTCACCGTTCAATCATACACATTTCCTCACCCTTCAATCATACACACGCACTCACCGTTCAATCATATACACTTACTCACCATTCAATCATACACACGCACTCACCATTCAATCATACACACTTACTCACCATTCAATCATACACGCGCACTCACCGTTCAATCATACACACACACTCACTCACCATAATATTTACATGTGGTATTCAATGTATACTAGCGGAATCGGCGGACGCTATTCCGTCCTGATAATAAAAAACCTTGTTATGGGGTGTAAGAGAAAAGTACCTATAGATTACTTCGAATATTTAAACGAGATTTGAGAGAGATTGGATGTGCAACTCGGAGAAGGGTAGATTTATTTTAGGGGTGTAAGGGGTGTCGAGTAACATCTTAAGACTTGAGACACCCAAGTCAACCTCACCTGCACGTGGTGCACCCTGCTGAATAACGAACGAGGCAATGGCGCAAGTGGGGTGGTAGGGTTTTACAGCCCGACTGGGTCGCAACCACCATGTATATGGCGAAAAAGCCCGTCATAGTGATTCGCTTCTACGAGTCGCGTTTCGGGATCAGCCTGTGCATATCCAGCTTTTTACAGGCCGGCATGATAGTGGCGACCGGCGATGGATAGTGTGTCAATCGGTGGTCGCTATTATTTTTGGATTGCACTGTGTTTACCATTAGGCATAGTGCAGTCATTTTGCCGTGCTACAATAAAAAAAAAAAACAAATTATATACCTAAACCCTTCTCAAAAATCACTTTATCTATTGATGAAAACAGCATGAAAATCCTTTCAGCAGATTTTGAATTGATGGCGAACAGACAAACAGACGTGGCAGAGGACTTTGTTTTATACTACGTAGTCACAAGTGTATGGTATCTAAGGATAGATTTATGTACCATACCTGTGGAGATCTGTTGGCGGCGCCTTCTCCTGTCGGCCAGGGAGCTCACCACCGAGTACCGACCGAATATAGGACAGCGCATCGGCGTTAAATTCGTCGCTGTAAATAATTTAATTAATAACATATGTCTGTAGTTACCGAGTATTGTCATCTTCTTTGGCAGTCTGGCTGGAACTTTCCTATATATTGTGAACTAGCTGACCCGTGCAACTTCGTCTGCATCAAATTGGTTATCACTAGTTTCAATTGTATTTTTAAACGCGAAAAAATTGAATAAAACTGATACCCGATTGCAGCCACAACTACCGTTTCCAGTTGTGAATCCAAACCATCTACGGACTCACTCAAACATATAACCAGATCGTATGTGAAAAATCTTTTAAAATAAGCCTAGAACCCGTTCGTATCATCATCTACCAGGTTCTATTAAGATAAAAACTAATATACCTACATAAAACTAAATAAACATATCTACCACTTACTTTATCATAACTATCTTCAACTTGTATTAAAACCGTTTTATACTCCATTGTATTGAAGAAAAATATAAAAATTCAAAAATAAGGTGTAAAAAATACTATAAGACCAGTGGGCTACGAAAGAGACGGACGAGAGAAAATTACATGTGGCAGAGATGCGAATGTTAAGGTGAATGTGTGGTGTGACTAGACTGGATAAGATTAAGAATGAGTATATCAGAGGAAGTTTGAAAATAGCACCGGTAACAGAGAAGCTGAGGGGTAATAGGTTAGCATGGTATGGGCATGATATGAGGAGTGATGAAAACTATGTAACTAGAAAAGTTTTGATTATAATAGTGGACGGATATAAGAGCGGAGGGAGACAGAGAAAATGTGGATGGATTGTCTATAAAAGTTGTGAATAGGGAAATGACATCAGGCAGGGGAGAGTGAGAAAGGCCTACATAAAGGTCTATACATTACAGACCTTCATTAAGTGAGATAACGTACCAGAGATTGACCTAGTAGGTGGTAGAGCAATGCTAAAGCTGTAACTGGTTTCATCATGAATGGGTCGGCTTGTCAGGGATAGTACCACCCGACGCACAGAAAACCGAAGTAACAGTGCTTACAATGTTGCGTTTCGTTCGGTAGGTCAGAGCGCCAGAGACCCACCTCCCCTCCCATCTTCTTTCCGCCTTCCCGTTTCGCCCAAACACAGGCTGGCAACGCACTTACGACTCCCCTGGTGTTGCTGGTGTCTATGGTCGGCGGTGATTACTTAACATCAGGTGACCCGCCTATTCGTTTGCCTCCTATGATGTAAGAAAAATATACTCACTGATGAGCGTGACGTAGCGGTGCGGGGGGTCCGTGCAGGCGTCCTGCGGCGCCTCCCACAGCCCCTCCCCCTCCCCCACCTCGAGCACGTTCCCCTCGCGCCGGTAGAACGTCAGGCAAACGTGACCCGACTCACTGTCACACAGACCACCTCATCAATATCCTCTATACTGTGCTCGAAAATCGACCATATTATTGGATATCAAATTTTTTAATCCATTATTAGAGGCGTCGTTCAAGTGTTACGTAAGCAGAATTTTTGTAATTTATAACCGCCCCTCTCACCCCTGGGCAGCAAAAGTAAACAATACTCTCCCCCCATAAGTAATCTACTGCGGTTTCCTTATTCATGGCAAGCAATTCATAATATTTTAGATTTTAAACACAGAACTATTCCACAGCTCCATATTTTCCCCGTCCGATACGCTCAGGTGTGCCATAAGGCTCAATTCTCGCGCCCACCCTCTTCAACCTGTTCATCAGCGACCTACCTAAGCTCCCGGGAGTCGAGGTAGGTTGTTATGCTGATGACACAGTCATCTACGCCTCTGGCTGGCGACCGAGTGTTCTTAGAGATCGCATCGACGAAGCCGTTAGCACACTCGGTGATTGGTTTCTTCGATGGCGTATAGGTATTAATTCCGATAAAAGTACCGCGATACTCTTCGATCCTAGATATCGCGTTAATAAGCTAAAGCCCATAAGGCTATACGATTCCGAGATACCTTGGACCACCGAGGTCAAGTATCTCGGCGTCACTTTAGACCGTCACTTAACGTTCGATCCCCATATTAAGAAAGTGCGAGACAAAGCCGCTATGGTCTTGGGTCGCCTCCATTATCTACTCTGTCAGAAGAGCAAACTGTCCCTCAGACATAAGCTCACAATATATAAAGTCTGTATTCGTTCGGTAATGACGTATAGTTGTCCGGTTTTCGCCCACGCGAAGAATCTAGATACGCTTCAAGTTTTGCAGACCCGGGTTCTGCGTAAAATCACCGGTGCTCCTTGGTTCGTCCGGAAGGCGGATCTCCACAGGGACCTGGAGATGCCGTCCATGTGGACGTATATAAAATGACTTACAAGTAGTTATTTCGAGCGAGCCGCGATTCATCCCAGTCCGTTAGTGGTATCCGCCGCGAATTACGAACCCGTGCCCAACGCTGGGCGTTATAAAAGACGTCCGCGACACATTTTCACCGACCCTCCCGACGATATCACGTCAGCGAACGATCAGTACCAGCCTGTCCCTCGTAACAGAGCGTGCTCACGCCCACGCCCGCGTAACCACAGATCGCGCCGCCGCGGTCTGGGGTTTAACT
The DNA here is from genome assembly GCA_014332785.1 of Antheraea mylitta. NCBI lineage: Eukaryota > Metazoa > Arthropoda > Insecta > Lepidoptera > Saturniidae > Antheraea > Antheraea mylitta. The sequence continues at coordinate 2,155,635 of JACEII010000063.1, read as the reverse complement.
TCGCTCCCGCACACCTGATTAGGCCTCCCACGGCAGCGGCTCAAGCCTAGGTTCGATCCCTCGGTAGGGAGCCCCTGAGTGCGTTGTTTGCGCGATACGGTGACACACCCATACATCACTGCTACAACACTACACGATCACCTCCACACACGTGCACGCCTACACGCTACACATTTTGGTGGAAGGGTTATTTTTGATAAAAAAATTTCCCTTATCGAACTGAAAAACTCTTAATTTTTCCGACACAAATATATGGAGGGGTTGTTGAGGCGGATATGCTTGGTACTCATATACGTTTCAACAACTCAAACATATATGAATAGTTAGCTAGGTTAGCTAAGAGAAGTCGCGATTTTGCATGCAACGGGCAACAGCCAAGCCGAGGTGTGCCGTGCAGGGTGCTGAGCTGGTTGCCAATATAAAATCGGCTGAGTGCCTTAAGCGCCCGCCTTAGTAGTCCGGTGAAGCTGTTAAGACCTTGCTAGGTCAATAGCGTAGTCAGTTCGAGAAAAAAAAATCCATATTTTCTCGCTACACTCATATGTACGTGCTAGCATATATCAAGCGATCAGATGTTCCAATAATGTTTTCCTTCGACCTCACTAATCTAGTGGCGGATTTATGCGTGACATTGCCTTAGACCCCAGCAAAATTTTGCGCCCGTTTACCTTAGTAGTACATATTTTTAAACAAAAATTATCAATTTAAATACACTTCCTCTTTAAATTGACAAGTCTAAAAATAAAAAATCTATAGGGGAATTAACTTATAGTGGTTCACGACTAGGACGGTGGTAGCTCAGTGGACAGAAGCGTTTGACTCACATCCGGACCCTTACCCCCTCCCCTTATGTTATCAAAAATAAACAAATCAAAGACCCCCTATGCTTACGTAATACTTGAATAGCTCCTAAAATACGTCACGCTATGTCACATTTTCTACGACCAACCCGCAATGCAGTGGATCTCTTACAGGATAAGGAAAACACATAAAAAAATCTCACCATCCTTTGGTGACGTGAGCGACGAGCTTGATGTGTTTGCTCTCTTTCTGTTCTAGTATGGAGTGGCAGACAACGCGTTTCTCTTCGAATGAACCATCCTCATTCATTATCTGGGCAATTTCATTTTATATCATTATATATATTGCATTTACATTGCATTTGTCTGTGGAAGAGGACAGTTGAAGTAGAAACCATATTTCTATAACAAAAATGGCCAGACCGAGTAATAGACAATATCATTCATCAAGGAGAATTATTAAAGACCAAGGTCCAGGAATTCGGTATGTTAACTCCACCCTCCGAGTATATTCTTGATAATTTAATGCATGTCCGTAAAAACCTTGGAAAGGTGGATCTCGTAAAAGATTGACATGATTTAAATACACTCATCAAAAAAGTTTAAGCAACATGTACTAATTTAAATATTAGGATAGTTCTTCAGATTATAACGTTGTATTTTATTTTTAAAATAATATCTTTAGGGTTCTATGATGTAAAAATAACAGCTGTTGTCTTTATAAGTTCTTTTAATAACAGAAATGAACAATATTAGAATATACTGTAGAAACTAAGATACATAAGAAACTAAACTTTTTTTTTTACAAAATGAAATTTCTAAACAAAATGTATTTATTGTGAAAGAATAGAACAATTTAATACAAAGTATTGTCTCCTCTGCTATTCAGAACTTGTCGGCAACGATTATTCATTGAATTAATGAGACTGTTTATGTCATCTTGCGGTATTCGCTCCCAATGGAATTGTAGCAAATCCTTCAGCTGTTGGGTTGTTGTCGTTCCGTTCAAGTCCTTCAAAACACGTCTCTAGAGTGCGTGCGTGCGTCCCATGCGTGCTCGATGGGGTTGAGATCTGGCGATTGTGCAGGCGAGGGCAATACCCGGATGTTCTCCGTTACAAAGTATTCACTGGTTCGCCGAGCTGTATGTGAACGCGCATTGTCATGCATTAACCTAAAATTAGAGCCAAAGGTTTGTGCAGATGGGTAGACATAAGGTCTGAGAATATCCTCAATGTAATTTTCAGCATTCATGTTTCCATTTACAAAAACGAGCTCAGTTCGTCTGTTCTTCATAATACCCGCCCATAACATAACTGTTGAGCCGCTGTATGCAAGAACTTCCTGAACGCGCCTGAGCCTTTCAGTATTTCCGTGCCGACGATACACTCGCACCCTTCTTGTATCAGGCTTAAACCCGAATCGCGACTCATCGGAAAACATAATTTTATCCCATTGTTCCTGGGTCCATGTTATGCGTTCTCTACACCATTCATATCGACGAGCGCGATTCCCGTGACGTATCGGTGAGCACCTGATTGGGCATCGAGCTCGTAGGCCGTACTCATGCAGTCGATTTCGCATAGTTTGAGGACTTACATCAACACCACTTGAGATTTGTAGCCTCAAACTTATCTCTCGAGCGGTTAACATCGGCTGGCGTTTTGCAGTCAGTTGTATGTACCAGTCTTGCCGAGTGGTTATACTCCTTTTACGGCCTGGATGCTGTTCAGCGGGTTCTCCTGTATTATTGTAGCGCTGCCAAAGACGACAAATAACACTTCTATGAATGCCAAAATGTCGAGATACGTGAGATTGATTACTTCCCGCTTGCAACATCCCTATAGCTCTTTGCATTTCATCCGCCATCAAATGGCGTCGCTTCATGACGTAAAGAATATCTAACAATTCAATTTTGTCGCTAAGTTTATTTAAATGGTTGGTGAAATTATAAAATCAAGACTAAACGTAGCTATTAAAACGCACTTAAATTCAAACAAATTCGCAGTCATTTGAATCTTATGAAAAAACAAAACATAATCAAATTTTTCTTTACAACCAGCCAGTATGTCATCAATAACAAAAAAGTTTACTTACCTACGCACTTTGTTTGAGTAAATACTTAGAAATTAATTAATATAAATGGTAAAATTTGTAATATCACGCATGTTGCTTAGACTTTTTTGATGTGTGTACTGGAGACTGTTTGTAGTCCGGTGAAGTTATTAAGACCTTGTTAGACCAATAGCGTATTCAGTTCGAAAAAAAAAACTAGAAACTATAACAAACTAGTTGTCCTAAGCTTCAGACTCCGTAAACACTGTTTTAAAGAAATACCCTGTTGATACCACCACTAACTAGTACTCACCTTGAGAGTTGCGTTCTTCGTCGTGAAGTGGTACTGGTGCGTATGGTCCAGGCTGAACCACTTGTGGTGCTGGACTATCCAGCTCGGAAAGTGGCAGCGGTTGTGCTCATCATCACCTGGAACAGGTAGCAATAGTGAAACATCAGAACTCCTACCCAAAACACTATTAATTCAATGTTCTAACTAAATAGCCTTTACGGACAAAGAAGATTAAATAAGATCAGGGTTTCAAAACATGGATGGACAGGATTTATGGGACCTTCTCGAGTGTATTGACAGTGAAGGGGAAAAACGACCAAAAGGCGTGATTTCATCATAAACTATGATGTAATCCAAAATTAGGACACGTTAAAACATGAGAAGTAGTTTTTTAGGAATAAGCCAGAATGTTCGAGGACGAAAAAACCTTGTGATGCAACTATACCACGCTGATAGGGCTCTTCTAAATTTTACCACTCCCAAGCTGGGACTTTATTTTCAAGCTCCTATTAGTATGTTCCATTAGCTGCAGTCGAGAGTAAGTCCCTCTAGGATCAGCGTGCTTGCCATGTTAGACCAAGCAGTCATTTAACATCGATAGATATCAAAAGGCCGAAAGACGATAGTAGACGCTCTAGATCAGGGTTTAGAAACAAGGTCCATAGTGTTTGAACTGGCTTCATTGGATCTTCTTCCTGTAGTCCGGTGAAGCTGTTAAGATCTTGCTAGGACAATAGCGTAGTCAGTTCGAGAAAAAAAGGATCTTCTTGAATGTATTGACAACGCAAAGGAAAGACGACCAAGTGGCTTGTTTTGCCATAAATGATAAAATCCAAAAGAAGAACACGTTTTTAAATCGCCTACTATAGATTTTTGTGGCGATGATAATTTTTAAACGGTGCGATCCTGGCATACTGTAATAAGATATTTTTTGGACACTAATCTTTTAGTCTATTATTAGTACCATTGTCAAGTGGGTAATGATTATATTATAAAACTCTTACGATCACTTCAATGAACCAAAAAGATGATGGCCTTCTTGTTAGAACATTCCAGGGAGTTTTTGTAGCAAGTCAGAATCCACGCTCCGTAGTATTAGTTCCGAACCACTTCACTTGTGCACCACAACTGAACTATATTCCGTAAAACACAACCAATATCACATAATACAGAGTCAAATAACATAAGATTCCGCCAAAAACTCCTGGAATGACATCGTCCCTAAAAATTTGTTGGAATTGGGGTTTTTTTTTATATCACAGGAGGCAAGCGAACAGGTGCGTCACTTGATGTTCGGTGATCACCACCGTCCATAGACACTTGAAATACCAGGGGGAAGTCGCAAGTGCGTTGCCAGCCTGTGTTGGGGGGAGGTGGGTGAAAGGAAGGGAAAGGGAGAGGGAAGGTGAAGAGAGGTGGACCTCCAACGCTCTCACTGACCGACCGAAACGCAACACAATGCAAGCACTGTTACTTCACGTTGGTGTTTCTGTGTGTCGGGTGGTAGTATCGAGCCGACCCATTCATGCTGAAACCAGTAATAGCTTCAGCGTGGCTCTACCACCTACCAAAGTTGGAGAAGAATGTCTCTATGAAGTTATTAATGTTGATAAATAATATATTTGTCGTACTGTTCGTGAGGGTCATGGTGCGGCTGCCGTCAGTCGGTGACGAGAGACCGTTGCATGTCGCGTCGCCGGACTGAGCTATCGTGTACGTCATTGTCTTGTCAGTACGCTGACCTTTGTAAACGAAACATCTGGAAATTATGCATTTTTTTAATATTATTTAAAGAATAACAGAGAAAGTTTTGATATTGACTAGGGGTGTGCAAATAATTCTCGAATCGAATAATGATATTCATTCCGAAACATCTATAAACGCAGGTAAAACTGATTATTGGCGTGGCGCGTGCGTGAGACGTGGCGACGCGACGCCATGCGCAAGCGACTGTGCGCAATCCCTCTTGCCGCACTAAGCTCGCATGCCTATAATGTAATTTGAGATTCGTTCGATTCGAACAATTTTGATGTTTCACATCTATCAGGCGTCCTGTGAATGCTCATTTTTTAATAGTTTTAAACTATTATATCTAAGTATATATATAAAAACAATTCGAGTTATTCAAAATATTGGAATTTTTAAAAAATACAGTGACTAATAAACTCATCTGAATGTATTAAGTCCATTTACTTATCTACTTTTCTCTCGTACTTACGTCGCGTCGACATTAAAATTACAATAACTCTTGATAGAGTGGAGCGATTTTAATGAAACAAAGACTATGTTACTCTCGAAGATATGTTTTATAATTTTCTAAATAAGGCTTCATTATGAACCCAATACTTTAGCAGTGATGCATGCTCACACAAACAGACAGACAGACATTTTTAAAATTGAAATATATTTTATTATTAATTCCTAGACATCTGCAATATTTTTTTTTCACCAAAATCGTAAAAGTACAGACACGTTAGCTTTACATTTTCATTATACATATAGATTTAACTTTCCTGCCCCAAAACAAAACAAGATGCTTCTTTGTAAAATATTACGTAATCACTTGTACCCTCTAAATAAATTGTAAATATTAAAACGATCAAAAAATCCAACGAACAGTAAATATATCATACAATGACATATAGGTATATTTCACCCGAACGGAGTCGGGGCGGATCATTAGTTTATTATAATGCAATCACTCTACCACAAGAGATAATCATATGAAAACATGAAATAATTGTCATTCGCTCAGAGACACTAGAGAGTCTATACAACAGAGCCACTAATTAACAATTTCAATTGGTTTCGTTCCAGAGATAATCTTACCTGAATGTGGCTTCATCAGAGACGATGGAATTCCTGAGTTGCACCTGAGAGATCTGCCCCACCAGGTAACGCGTGGATCCCTCCTTCCACGTGGCGAGACATACCAGCTCTTCGACTGAAAAAAAAGAACAAAAAAATAATGTAAACAATTTCGAGGATCAGGTTAAAAAAAACCTTAAAACTCGAACTTTTACTACACTCCAACAATTTATAGGAACTGGAGTTTATGTGTATATAGAAGAAAAATAAAACGTGTGTATATACGAACGTCCACAGGTCAGAAGTTGTACTTCTTTAAATGCAAAAACAAATCATTAAATATAATTGGCAACGTATTAATAAAAAAAATATTTGTAAAAGAATTTAACATTAATTTTCTATACATCTGTATACAGAGTTAAATAAACCACCAAAAATAAACTGATTAAACTATTTATATTTAAATAAATTGAGCCGTCACGGGACGCCTGGCAGATGTGAAACATCGAAAATGTTTTGTATAAGTTATATGCATAAAGGAACAGATTACGATAGGAATCAATTATGGCATAATGATAAAGTAAATTTTCAAAAAAAGAATTAACCGACTTCAATATTAATCAGAGGCATAAAAATAAGGCACTGAAAACCGGAAAATAAATAGTTTATCAAATTAACCAAATTTAACGAAACATATGAATATGTGTGCTACCAAGAGATGTATTGGAAATCGGTGCCAACCGAAAATCATATCATCTACATCTAGGTACAAAGGCACCGACTTCCAATACATCTCTAGGTAGCACACATATTCATATGTTTCATTACATTTGGTTAATTTGATAAACTATTTATTTTCCGGTTTTCAGTGCCTTATTTTTATGCCTCTGATTAATATTGAAGTCGGTTAATTCTTTTTTTGAAAATTTACTTTATTGTTCCATTTTTAGTGTACATAATTTTTTTTTTCTATAACATGTGGGTCACCTGATGGTAAGTGATCACCGTCGCCCATGGATACATGCAACACGAGAGGAATCACAGATGCGTTGCCGGCCCTTAAGAAAGGAGTAGACTTGTTTCTTGAAAGTTGTGTTACTTTGTCAGGGATCCCATAATCAGAACCTAACCAAACTCTCATCAAACTACCCTTGAAGAACACCCTTTACAATAAAAAAGGAATCATCGAAATCGGTTGGCATGATATTGAGTTATTCGTCTATTTGTCGTATACACACCAAATGCAAATTTAACACTTATACGGTTTTGCACTGGATGCCGTTAACAGAACTGGACCAAAAAAAATGGGACCACACGGGAAGCACTAGCTTTCAAATAAAAAAAGAATCTTCAAAATCGGTTCAGCCAGTCCAAAGTTATGAGGTAACAAACATAAAAAAAAAAAACATACAGTCGAATTGATAACCTCCTCCTTTTTTTGAAGTCGGTTAAAAAGATAAAGCATTACAAATTCGTTACATAAAATAATGACAGTTATTATTAAATACAAAAATTAAACTAGGCGCGGTGTGTTTGCCGGCATTTATGAAAGGGTGCTAGGTCGTCAGCGCGTGCCACTTAACAGTAGTAGAACGAGTGGCCGACAAAACAATTCTGATCTTATGTTTATACAGATAGGGCTTCAAATATTTTTGAGTATCTGTCACCACATCGCATCAAGCCAACAATCAGGTTTATCCCAACTTATAGATGTTTCACATAAAGGAAACAGTTTTATCGTGAATACTCACAATACATTATCATCATATTCATATATGTAATATACATAACATTTTAATTGAAGGGTTAAATTTATTGTCTACAGTACTCAAAGCGTCACGATTTTACTGAGTGCGTGATCCCGCGCATTGACGAGTCACCATGCTATTTATCTGTTACGAGTTCAATTCTAAATTGTCCAAGACTAGCTTCAGCCCGCGACTTCGTTCGCGTGGAATAGATACACTAGCACGCAGCAGTTCTCAAAAAGAAAAACATCCCGATTTTAAAACATTTTTCATATGTGCTCCGCTCCTGTTGGTCTTAGCGTGATGATATATAGCCTATAACCATTCTCGATGAATGAGCTATATAACACTGAAAGAATTATTCAAATCGGACTAGTAGTTCCTGAGATTACCCCCTACAACGTCACAACATCACAACGTCACAAACTGACAAACTTTACCTCTTTATAATATTAGTATAGAGTATATTCTTCTACATGGGAAAGTCTGTTCAACGTACCGTTACTCTCTGAACTTGGTAGATCCGGACACGCCATGTACCGCAGCAGGAGTCTCGAGTCATCAGTACAGGACTCGGCACGCGACGGCGGATATAGGCATTCGTCGGTACCCCTGGAATGTTCAAAGATACACTATTTTAATGACACTTTACTTGAAGCGATAACGGTCGTAGAGATACGAATCCTAGCAACTGACTCTGAGCATGCGGTGAAGGAATACATCAATGTTTTCCAACGTGGGCCTCACTTCCCACAATTAAGGGGGGGCAACTAAAATCGACACGATTTAAATCTTTTCGCTTTGGGTTACTAGATATCGGTGACAAATTTAATAAACAAGGCTGACTCTTTAAAAAATGCTGTAAATAATTATTAGGTATAATTTCGTTCGACGTTACTAAAATATCATCTGAGTAATTCGAGTCCTCAAGTAAGTTTTAAGCTATTGCATAACTTCTATCGCGGGCCTTGAGCGTGGAGGTACCGAATACAAAAATTCCGTAACGAAAAAACCTAACACCAATCAAGTCTCAAGCTTTCTTGATTAATATTCCTGAATAACCTACATGTATTGTAAGATAATAAAAATATTTTGACCAAAAAAGAAAAAAAAAATTGTTTTCTTATCGGTCACCACGCTCAAAAAGTGTAACTTGAATTAATATCAAAGAAAAAAAAACAAAGGAAAAAAAATACTGCATAAATAAAATAAATAAATAGTTATAATTGCATAAGTTAATAAAAAATTCTATGCAATAGCTTTACCGCGGCAGTCCCCGAGTGCCACACGTATTTTTTTTATTATGTTTTGAAATTTTACTTATGATGTTTTGATAACAATTTTATAGTGATCTCTTTCTAAAACTTATCATTTATATTTCTAAAGATACAAAAAAAATATTTTTATTGGTTAAAAATTATGTATGGGGGCGGGGAGCATAAATATTTTAGAAATGTTAAAGTGGGGTATGGCCTAAAAAGTTTGGGAAACACTGGAATACATCCTATAGAAACCATGGCATATACCTGATTGTTGGATTAGCGACGTGGAGACGCAAAGGTGAACTTTGCACTATTAACGAAATAGTTAAAAAACATTTTCAACCATATCTGTATAAAAATAAGATTCAAACTGTTTTGTCGGTAACTCGTTCTAGTAGGTGCTACGCGGCACGTAGCGCCCTTTGATAAATGCCGTCAAACAGACAGCGCCTGCTGCGCCTGACTGAATTTTGTTTTTTGTATTTATTAAGCATGAATATTTCACCGGACTACTAATACGAGCGCTTAATGACTCAGCCGATTTTGTTTCGGTAACATGCTCAAGGATGCACGACACACCTCGGCTTGGGCTGTTACCGAAGAAAACCCGAACTGACCTAGCTAAACTATTCTAAGGTAATCGTAGATGTATTTATTCTTGAAATATGCAATTAAAAATTGCATGTTTCAAAAACACAACATGTAAATCGGAAAGAAAATTTGTAATGCACTTTCTTTTCATTATACCATAGCTGATTCCTGTCGTAATCTGTTTTTTTTTGAATATAGCTTATACAAAACGATTTCGATTTTTCACATCTGACAGGCGTCCCATGATGCCGCATTTTTTTTTATTTTGAACTCTTAGAAAAACATACAGCTAAACAAAAACTATAAATTTTATTTTTTAGACCTGACCGATGGCTAAAATTAAATCCAAAAAAAAAACTGGAATTTAGAAGGCATTTGATTTTCTATAGCCATGTGTCGAATAGATATATCCACATTAAAATGTATCCTACTCAAAACAAGTGACAATTTCGGCTGGTAAAGTGTCTCAAGTGGTGTTAAAGCATTCGCTTCATGGTAAAGTGTCTCACCGGCTATAGGTAAATGTGAACGGCGCCGGGTGGAAGGGACACGGCTGAGGCACCGGTCTCGGCTCCTTCCTGAACATGGAGTTTAACGCGGCGTCTCCCGTTATGAACTCGCATAACGAAGACAACGTGTCTTTCGCTGTACAGTACGCTGGAACAGGCACATTAAAGAAAATCAACCATTTGAGCATATGCGATTTTAATCGTCCATATAATATGTTTAATTGAGTTTTTGGCGGGATTTTAATCTGTCATGTAGTGGATTTTATTTTATTTATTTTATTTTATTCATAATTTTGTGTTATTTGTCTCTATATTTTGTAAACTTGGTGGTGTTTTACGTAATATAGTTAGTTTACTGGTGCATAAGTGAAGTGAGTGGAAAATAATACCACGGAGCATGAGATTCTGATATACCACAAAAACTCCCTGGAAGCTTCTAACAAGGGAGCCACATTCTTGTTAGAATATTGAAATAACTACATGGAGCTTGTAATTTTGAAAAGTAACAGAAAATATTAAATGGGTTTTAATATTGCTGTTACTGGTTGTAGCATAATGGGTCGGCTCGCCCCCGGTACTACCACCCGACACTTAGAAAGAAACGCACACGTGAAGTAACAGTGCTTGCATTGTTGCGTTTCGTCCGGTCAGTAAGAGCGCCGGAGGCCTACCTCCCCTCCTCTCCATCTTCCTCCTCCCTTCCCCCAACACAGGCTGGCAACGCAGTTACGACTCTCCTGGTATTGCTAGTGTATATGGACGGCGGTGATCACTTACCGTCAGGTGTCCCGCCTGCTCGTTTGCCTCTATGGGTCGGGTGGTACTACCCCGGGCAAGCCGACTCATAAGCTATGACGCACATCGGTAGGGATCCCTACAGGTTGTTGACAAATCTCAAATACCATTTTGGATTCCTCATTCTCCGCAACACGATGGACCAAACACCCGTACAACCAACCTATGCAAGGAATTTCCACTCTAACCGAGCTCTCTAGCTGATGTATTTTTTCCCATTTCTGTTGTCTTCACACAAATATATTGGCAATTAGCAATATATAGGAGATGGGGGTGATCGTAAATTCATACGAGTCATTTTTTTAATAAGTGGGTTGTTTGCCTGAAACGGTGTTAGCTTTGATGTTCCTTAGTATCTTCTCAGGGTCTGAACTGAGTATTCAGTTGCGCAGAGATATATATCTACCGTCTGTATCACGGCGAGTGCTCCGATAAGTTATTTAATCTAATCCCTTCCTCCCCTTTCCGCAACCGAACTACACGCACTGGGCTACGGAGCTACAGTTTTACGGTAAATTGTATCTGGACACGAACTAAAATGTTCGCATCATCATATCTTTGCCGTACCGTGAAACTGTGGAACAATCTCCCGGCCAGTGTGTTTCCTCCTTCCTATGACATGGGGTCCTTCAAGCGTAACGTGAAGAGACACTTACACAGGCCGGCATGTCAACAGCGACCGGCGATGGATAATCTGTCTCTAGGTGGTTGCTGATGTTTTTGGATTGTACTATGCTTACCATCAGGCATAGTGCAGTCACTTTGTCGTGCTACAATAAAAAAAATAGTATTTTTGATATTAAAAAAGGTACCTCCTTGTAGTAGCCCTTAAGATACCAAGGTCTTTATTATGGATTAGTTGGTTATGTAGGGATTTCTTTGAGTCTTAGGGTATTCTTGTACAAAGTAGTAATAGAAATAAGCGATATATACTAACTTTCTTTGTATTGTAAAACATATTTGTGCTTCTCGTGTATGACCAAACATCTGTAGCATTCTTCGCTCCTGAGAAAAACGAAATGTAATATGAGTGATATATTATACATTTTTATATAAAAAGGTAAAGTTTGTGAGTTTGTGACGTTGTAGGGGGTAATCTCAGGAACTACTGGTACGATTTGAAAAATTCTTTCAATGGTATATAGTTCATTTATCGAGGAAGGTTATAGGATATATATCATCACGCTAAGACCAATAGAAGCGAGCATCAATGAAGAATATTTCAAAATCGGGGTTGTTTTCATTTTGAGAGCTTCCGCTGCGTGTTAGCGTTAGCTCGAAATATCTATTCCACGTGAACGAAGTCGCGAGCAGAGCCTAGTATATTATAAAACAAAATCCTCTACCACGCCTGTCTGTCTGTTCGCAATAAACTCAAAAACTACTGAAAGGATTTTCATGCAGTTTTCATCAGTAGATAAAGTTGTTCATGAGGTCTAGTTACACATATAATTCGTGAAGGTTTTTTTATTACCAGGGCGAGATAACGTCTGCCGGGCCCGCCGATATATTATAAACTAGCCTCTGCCCGTGATTTCGTCCGCGTAGAATAGTTACTTTGGGCTAACGGTAACACGCAGCGGAAGCTCTCAAGCGGAAACCAATCCCGATTTAGAAGAAACATTCGTCATCGATGCCTTCAATCGATAAATGAGCTATATAACACTAAAATAATTTTTCAAATTGGACCAGTAGTTCCTGAGAATTGCGCGTTCAATCATAGAAACTCTTCAGCTTTATAATATTAGTATAGTTTTTTAGTTATTTATTAATCAGTCAGATAGTTTAATACATACAAGCCAAAGAAGTTTCACTCTCTCCGAGTACACACTGATACACGCAATGTTTTTTTTTTTTTTTCAATTCACTTACCTATCGTAGAGGAGAAATTTGTCCTTCGAGTCGCTCTCGTAGCACTCGCCCTTCATTTGTATGTGAGTTGAATTGATAGCGATCAAGCCGAGATTCCCCGACTGGAACCATTTTCCCGCCCAGCTTTCGGGGAAGGTGCATCCGCCACCTGCAAAGAACAAATAGGACGTTATAGATTTTTGTAGAGTGCAATAACACAAAAAAAATGTATGTATTTATTTACAAATATGGACGGTGCAACAATCAACAGTCTGATAAATTATATTATAATAACGATAACATAAATCATAGAGTTATATTCATACATCTATACTAATATTATAAAGAGGCTTACACGATCACCCCCACACACGTGCACGCCTATACGCTTACACATGGAAGTGGAAGGGTTTTATTTTTCATCTATACTAATATTATAAAGAGGCTTACACGATCACCCCCACACACGTGCACGCCTATACGCTTACACATGGAAGTGGAAGGGTTTTATTTTTTTTCCCTTAACGAACTGAAAAAACTCTAATTTTCCGATAAAAAAATATATGGAGGGGTTGTTGAGGCGTGTATGCTTGGTACACATATGGGTCTCAACAACTCAAACATATATGAATAGTTAGCTAGGTTAGCTAAGATATGTCGCGAGTTTGCATGTAACAGGCAACAGCCAAGCCGAGGTGTGCCGTGCACCCTTGAGCTAGTTGCCCAAATAAAATCGGCTGAGTGCCTTAAGCGCTCGCCTTAGTAGTTCGGTGAAGCTGTTAAGACCTTGCTAGGTCAATAGCGTAGTCAGTTCGAAAAAAAAAAAATATGAAGAGGTAAAATTTGTGAGTTTGTGACGTTGTAGGGGGTAATCTCGGAAGCTACTGGTGCGATTTGGAAAATTCTGTCATTGTTATACAGCTAATTTATCGAGGAAGGCTATAGGCTATATATCACCACGCCAAGACCAATAGGAGCGGAGCACGAATGAAAAATATTTCAAAATCGATTATTTATTTCCTCTTAAGAGCTTCCACTGCGTGTTAACGTTAGCCCAAATTAAGTAATCCACGCGAACGGAGTCGCGGGTAGAGGCTAGTACTTAATATTATAAAGAAGTAAAGTTTGTGTGTTTGTGACGTTGTAGGGGGTAATCTCTGGATCTACTAAACCGATTTTCAAAAATTTTTTCACCAATAGAAGGCCACGTTATTTGTGAGTGTCATAGGCTATATATTAACCCGAAAAATGAAAATACTTTTTTGTGGTTGTCGGATTTGCAAAGTAAGTCGAATAAAAAACGGTCCATCAAAAACGTTTCTTAACTGCCTTAACGAATAGAGACATATGATTGAGTTCTAGAGAAAAGTTGTACCTACAGCTTGATAATGCCTACAAAAAAGTCAGCAACAGAATATGTCGAAGTTTTTTTTTATTATTAGAGCGGGACAACGTCCACCGTGCTCGCTAGTTCATGTATATAATAAGAATGTAAATTAAACGTATCTGTACGTAACCTTTTAGATAAACTATTAACTCGGGCAAAGCCGCGGGTAAAACCTAGGCTAACAATGGTTTCACGTACAAACTCGAGCAAAAGCCAGAATAAAAACAAGTAATTCTCATTTTTTTTCAATGCAATGAATCATTTCAAATTTCAGATGAAATTACAGAAAAAAAAAAACGGGTTGAATGAACCCGAATAGTGTGTATTGAAAAGCGATTTAACATACAAATAAAGCGTTTTCAGACCATCAATAGGCGTACGAGACAAAGAGTGTGAAGTCCTAAGCTATTCTTGTTCCAGTGTAAAATCTATAGACTTCTTAGGATTTCAATTATAGTTTTGTACCCCTGTATATATTTTTTTTATGACCGTGTGTGTGTATGTGTGTATTTTACATTCATGTTATAAGCTACTAGCGTTTTAATAAAAAGATTTTGTAAAGTAACCCTGCATTTGGTGTATTATGAGAAATTGTTGACATTGAACTGTTATTTTGAAATGGAATTTACACACGCCTGTATAAACCACGAACACCACGAACTTAGTTGAGAATAAACCATATTTTTCAAGTGAAAATTTGTTTAGAAGCGTTGAGCAGCTTTTTTGACTGGAGATAAATATATAATTTCGCGTCATAACATGATAAAAAGCGTGACCGGGCGTATTGCGCTTGCGTGATTTGCGTCAGACTAGCGACGTGAAATATTGTTATTTTGCAGCTTATCTTATTGATTGATGAATAGACTTTTTTATTCATAATTTTGTGTTACTTGGCTCTATATTTTATTATATTAGTGTTTTTTTTTTCTCGAACTGTCTACGCTATTGACCCAGCAAGGTCTTAACAGCTTCACCGGACTACTAAGGCGAGCGCTTGCGGCACTCAGCAGATTTTATTTGGGCAACTAGCTCAAGGTTGCACGGCACACCTCGGCTTGGGCTGTTGCCTGATACATGCAATTCGCGACCTATCTGAGCTAAGCTACATATTCATGTCTATATGACTTATTGAAACAAATATATGTGTACCAAGCATAAATACCTCAGCAACTCTTATATGTATTTCGTGTCGGATAATTTTGTTAAACTATTTCAGATTCAGTTTTATTTTGGGGTGTAAGGGGTGTCGAGTAACATCTTAAGACTTGAGACACCCAAGCCAACCTCACCTGCACGCGGTGCACCCTGCTGAATAACGAACGAGGCAATGGCGAAAGCGGGGTGGTAGGAATCTTACAGCCCGACTGGGTCGCAACCACCATGTACATGGCGAAAAAGCCCGTCATAGTGACTCGCTTCTGCGCGTCGCGTTTCGAGATCAGCCTGTGCATATCCAGTACCGGGTGACTTTGACTTTGACCGGCGACCGGCGATGGATAATCTGTCTCTCGGTGGTTGCCGATGTTTTTGGATTGTACTATGCTTAACATCAGGCATAGGGCAGTAACTATATCGTGCTTCGATAAAAAAAAAGTTCGATGTGTGCGTGCACGTGTGTGGAGGTGATATGTGTAATGTTGTTGCAGTGTTGTAAGATTTTGTGTCACTGTACCGCGCGAGCAGCGTACTCAAGAGCTCCATGCCGAGGGATCAGACCTAGGCTTGAGCCGCTACCGAGGGGGGCCTAGTCTGGTGTGCGGGAGCGAAATTTACCCCCAGACCACGGCGGCGTGATCTATAGTTACGCGGGCGTGGGCGTGAGCACGCTCTCTTTAGAAAAACAGGCTGGTACTGATCGTTCACTGCCGTTATTTCATCGGAAGGGTCGGTAAATTTATGTTGCGGACGTCTTTTTGACGCACAGCGTTCGGTACGGGTTCGTATTGTGCGGCGGATACCACAAACGGACTGGTATATTAGTGGTGTTCTATGTAATATAGTCTGTTATATTGTGCACAAGTGAAATGAATCGTAAATAATACCACGGAGCATGAATTCTCACTTGCCACAGAACTCCCTGGAAAGTTCTAACAAGATAGCCACCATCTCGTTAGAATATTAAAATGTTTGGAAGAAACATGTGATATCATGACCTACTCGATAATGGCAGTAATCATTTACCATAGTTGACGCATTATGAACTGAGGCTGGGGAGTTTTTGGAGGAATTTTAGTCTGTCATGTAGTGTATTTTATATTTTATTCATAATCTTGTGTTATTTGACTCTATATTTTGTAAACATAATGTTGTTTTACGTAATATAGTTTATTGTGCATAAGTAGATGGAAAATAATACCACGGGGCATGAAATTCTGAGATGCCACAAAAACTCTCTGGAAGGTCCTAACAAGGGCTCCAACATCTTGTTAGAATATTGATTCACACGACGCTTAATGTTTAATGCTTATTGATGTTAATGATCGTATGACGCTTGTATTATTATTGACTACATGAAAATGGCAGTAATAATCTGAAAGATTAATTGTCAAGTATAAAGTTTCAAAAAAAAACTGAGGCTTCGGGTCATAAATCATATCTATCTTTCTCGCTTGCACTTATTAGGTCTTATGGAGAGGTGTAGTGATGTGCGTAAGAATTGTAGAGGTGCATATCGATAACGGGATAGGTACGATCGATATGCTAAATTATGTCTTCTGTAGTAAGTCTATTAATCAATCAAACGTATGATAAATTGAAAAGTATAAATATGATATGTACACAGGCCTCTACACTACAAGACGCTTTTCAGACGCAAGCCGTGCAAGCGCAATACGGCTGGTCACGCTTATTACCACGTCATGACGCAGAATTATATATTTATCTCCTGCTAAGAATACTGGTCAACGCGCCTAAAGAAGCTTTTACTTCAAAAAAGATTAAAATTATTTTGTTCCAAAAATCGCTCCTCTTATCAACTTAATCCACAAAATATTAATTCACCATTGTTCCTAGAGCCCTTTTGTTTCAGGCCAGGTGTTCGGTCGTTCCGCTGCGATGCTAAATGCACGGCAGGATCGGAGGTTACACGGTCCATGGTTACGAAAACAGATAGGGGTTTAAATTGTGCCCTACACGATATAACGAACAGCATTCGAATAAATACAATACACACAATAATACTAATAATCAGAATAAAAATGTAATGCTAAATACTTATATTTAGCGTATAATCTTTAGTACATGAGCGAACGAGCCTAGCTCGGTTCTTTAAAAAACATTTTTAATAAACTGTTAGGTTTGCCTTATAAAATAAACGGTTTCTTCCCAAAAAAATTAAATTAAAAAAATTTTTCTTCTGCTATCACTCGGATTCGATCTGGGGTTACACGGATTTTTATCCATTTGAGCTATTTTTGTTTTAACAATGGCGGCTAAAATTTACCTTTACATCCTATACCATTATATTTTTTTGGTTGCTTGAAAACTCAGTTAAAAAAAGTTTTCTATGAATAAAATGTAGCTAGATCGATTCATAGTCCCCGAAGCTACCTACATACTAAGTTTAACGGAAATAGATGACGCCGTTTCCGAGATCCTGAATATATACAAATATACAAGAATTGCTCGTTTAAAGGTATGAGATAGATAGATAAAAATTTCGTCTGTACGTGTGTATGTCACTGAACTCGTCCTAAACGGTTGGACCGATTTTGATGAAATTTTGTGTGCGTGTTACAGTGGATCCGAGAATGGTTTCACAATTGGACCCGGTGGCGCTGCGGTTGGCTTTTAGGCTTTCGTTTAAATTATCGAAGCAGGATAACGTCCGCAGGGCCCGCTAGTATACCTATAAATAACTAAAATAAATAAACATATTAAAAAATCCGTCCTAAAAAGGTAATAGTTAAAAATAATAATAATAAACAAATAAAAAATCCCTTATAGTCGCTCAAAGATACGATTGTTCACGTATATAACAAATTAAACGAAGCAAAATAAGTTCCGGACCGAGAGTCTGCAGAATAAAAGAAAAAACAAAGTATATTAGACTTTTTTTACGTATCATAGTGATTTTTCTCAAAAACTTAGTGTTAATTACTGTAACAGACAACAACCGTTGTTTAGTGAAATATATAATTGGACATAGAACTTTATAATGATTAATTTGATTTGATCTTGACTTTGCTTCTGTATGTATACTATCGCTGTGCAATAGATAGCGTGCGTATCGCTTCAGGCCACCATAAATAGTTTAACGACGCTTGCGCGATACGGTGACACACAAATATACATCACCGCTACAACACTACACGATCACCCCCACACACGTGCACGCCGACACGCTTACCCATGAAAGTGGAAGGGTTTACTTTTTTTTCCCTTATCGAACTGAAAAACTCTCAATTTTCCGATAATAAATATATGGAAGAGTTGTTGAGCCGTGTATGCTTGGTATACATGTACGTTTCAAAAACTCATACATATACGAATAGTTAGCTAAGATAGGTCGCGATTTTGCATGCAACTGGCAACAGCCAAGCCGAGGTGTGCCGTGCACTCTTGAGCTGGTTGCCAAAATAAAATCGGCTGAGTGCCTTAAGCGCTCGACTTAGTAGTCCGGTGAAGCTGTCAAGACCTTGCTGGGTCAATAGCGTAGTCATTTCGGAAAAAAAAAATAGTTTAACGACAATTTATATCACTATATTTAAGAATCACACTAGAGAAACAGCAAACTATAGCTTGTTTATAATATAGAATATTAATGCCAAATAAATTTTCAACTACCACCGAAAACGACGGCTGCTAAATGTCGTTATATCAAAGCAGGTGAACCGGGGGGCGTTTCAATTATTTAAAACGGCGCCGCCTCAATTAGTATCCGAGATCTGGCGCTGTCAGTGAGACTGACAGACAAATGAATTATTAATTTGTATTGCAAGCTCGCTTATTCAATAGGACCGCTCATCTTTGTCGTTTATTGCTCTCTGGTTATGTATGATTTAAAGGGTTTGGCTGCTTAAAAAAGACAGGCTGTATCGTAAGGACTCACGATAGAAGTGAAACTTTTGTAATACAGAAAAAAAATACAACAAGGTAAAGTCATGCGGTGTTCCGAGCCGGTCACTCATCCAAGCACAGTCCGCGCTCAACGTTGCATAACTTTGGTGAAAGGGCGAGGACGGATGTTTACAATATTCTATCCGACACAGTATGTCAACGTGACGCGGTGTTCCCAGCCGGTCACCCATTCAAATACTAACCGCGCCTGACGCTGCTTAACTTTCGTGATCGGACGAGAACCGGTCTTGCCAACAATCTATCCGATACAGTAAGTTTACGTGACGCGGTGTCCCCAGCCGGTCATCCATCCAAATACTGTCCGCGCCCGACGTTGCTTAACTTCGGTGAACGTACGAGGACCGGTGTTTTCAACACTCTAACCGACACAGTGTTTACTCCCACCACTGTATCACCACACAAAAAGGTTGCAGCTCAGAATTTCAAGGCCCTCTCCAAAGAAGTTTCATAAAGAAGAAATCGAATACAGAACGATGATATCATGCCTCATGCCAACACACCTATCTCCCCTTAACTCTACATACATACAGTACGTCATACATTTATTATAATAATATTACTTCGACTGCACGCCTCATCAAAGCTTTTCTTAATCGTATTAAAAATTGACTTCAAACGTGGTCGATTCTCACAAGAATGAACAATTCAAATTACAAATTACTAATCTGAATAAAGTATTTTTGATTTTGATTTTGATTTTGAACATATCTAGACAGGAGAAAACAATTTTCTACGCGACAGAAACCAGTTAAGTCCTGGAAGTTAAGAATTTTAAGCTTTCCCCTACCAAAAATCTCTGAAAGCGCGTCTAAAGAAATTTTCGCTTCAAATATTGAAATCACTCCGTTAAGACATAAACCAGTCCAAACTAAACACGACCGTCGAGAAATAATATGATGATTCAGTTTCATTTTCTGAATGCCTAATGAACTTCGCTCATTCGTGACGGTGACACCGTCTCGTTTTCGCGTCACCGGCGACGGTGCGTGAGAGTGAGACGGCCTGTGTTTGTTAGTCACCTCACCTGCGTACGACGGGGTGTGGGGGGCGCTACGTGCAACCAATTTCATATAGAAGCCATTTTCTCGAACAAGGGTATTAATTAATTTCGTATTGATAATTTTGTACTCTAGCGTCACCCATTAGTTTGCTATCGAAGGATATGTTTGCGACTACAATGCAATTCTCTCTTAGAGTTAAACTTACAGACAATGGAATTATTGTTAGAGTTTCTATAGGTATCTTATTCTGTCTCGTAGTGACTTTTATATTGTACTAGCTTCTGCCTGTGACTTGGTCCGCGTGGAATAGTTACTTTGGGTTAACACTGGTAGATGCACGCTGAAGCTATAACTGGTTTCAGCATGAATGGGTCGGCTCGCACGGGGTAGTACCACCCTCTTACACGAAACCGACGTGAAGTAACAGTGCTTGCACTGTTGCGTTTCATTCGGTCAGTGAGCGTACTGGAAGCTCATCTCCACCCTTCTCTCCTTTCCTCCCTCTTCCCCTTTCGCCACCAACACAAGCTGGTAACGCACTTGCGACTCCTCTGATGTTGCTGATGTCTATGGACGGTAGTGATCACTTAACATCAGGTGACCTACCTGTCTCTTTGCCTCCTATGATATATATAAAAATGCCTTCCTCGATAAATGAGCTATCTAACACTGAAAGAATTTTTCAAATTGGACCAGTTTTACCTGAGATTAGCGCGTTGAACTAAACAAACAAGCTCCTCAACCTTATAATATTAGTATACATTAATTTTTATTCAATTAAAGACAGTTGTTACATTGAACATTTAATATAAAGATTGTTACAATTTCTAGTATTATAATGGTATTTCACGAGATCCAGCTTTTCAACGTGGAACATCGAATAATAGAACTTGGTGATTAATAAATTAAAATGTCCTTTCCAGAAACGTTGCGATAGTTAAGTGGTCCGGAATCAAATTTACCGCAAACAACGTTGAAAATCGTTCCGGAGCCGCGAGCCCTTGCATTCATTAACTAAATAAACAGCCCCGCCAATAAACTGGGACGCCATTTGCCGAAAGTGACGTAAACAACCGCCATATTGGCTTATGAAATTGCCGCGAAAATATCGAGTGCTTTGTTTTTAATTAAAATTGACACGTTGTTTTTTTTTTGTCTGTATTGTTTTGTACGCAACGACAATGGGTCATGTTGCATCGGTTATTGGACCAAATTGGCCTTTCAGGCCACCATAAATAGTTTAACGACGCTTGCGCGATACGGTGACACACAAATATACATCACCGCTACAACACTACACGATCACCCCACACACGTGCACGCCTACACGCTTACATATGAAAGTGGAAGGGTTTACTTTTTTTTTCCCTTATCGAACTGAAAAACTTTCAATTTTCCGATAATAAATATATGGAGGAGTTGTTGAGGCTTGTATGCTTGGTACACATATACGTTTCAACAACTCATACATATATGAATAGTTAGCTAGGTTAGCTAAGATAGGTCGCGATTTTGCATGCAACAGGCAACAGCCGAGCCGAGGTGTGCCGTGCACCCTTGAGCTGGTTGCCAAAATAAAATCGGCTGAGTGCCTTAAGCGCTCGCCTTAGTAGTCCGGTGAAGCTGTTAAGACCTTGCTGGGTCAATAGCGTAGTCATTTCGAAAAAAAAAAATATCGGTGACGCGAACCCATAGGTTTATCTCCTATCAAAAACCGTTTAACACGAACCGCAATAAAATCCAAACCTTGAACAAAATCTGCATGCTATTATCTATTTTCATATTAGTAATAAGTCATAAAAATTATACAATTCTTAAGTAGGGACTCGGCATAAAAAAAAACTAAAAATAAATAAAAAAATCATCAAGTATCAAGATGAGCGATCGTTCGTAGCGGGTTCGCACCGGTACGCGGTAACCGAGCTCAGGTGTTTTATAAAGACGTTTTTCTTGTCCCCCGAGTCCTGCAGCGCAACCAAACCGCGCCGCGCTGTCACATTGCACGCTAGTGTTGTCCCGTTACCTCGATAGTATTTTAATTTCTTATTTTTTACGCGATTATGTCTTATACCTCGATGAACGCCGGTTGCACGCACGGAAAAACATGACTCATTGCTGCAACCCACCTGAGCCGAGCGTGTAAGCGTGAGTACGGAACAAGCGATAAAAAGGCGCGATCGGACTAAGTGTTCGGCCTGTGACGCATATATCTATATATAGAACTATTCTCTGCCCGCGACTTCGTCCGCGTAGAATAGTTACCTTGGGTTAACGCTAATATGCACTGGAAGCTCTCAAGAGGGAAAAAAAATCCGATTTTGAGACATTTTTCATTAGCGCTCCGTTCCTATTGGTCTTAAAGTGATGATATATAGCCTATAACCTTCCTCGATAAATGATCTATGTAACACTAAAATAATTTTTCAAATCGGACCAGTAGTTCCTGAGATTACCCCCTACAACATCACAAACTCACAAACTTTACCTCTTTATAATAATATAGTATATATAGTATAGATAATTCAATAGAATTCATAAAAGTATGCAATTTTTTATCATTTTTTTTATGACGTCATCACGTAAAACATCGTCCGTAAACCGACTTTACAGACAACCACTTTTTTTTAAATATTGGCACGAGAAGATTTGTCTTCATAATTTCTTCATGGAAATATATAAAAAAGTATGACTTAGAAACATTATTGCGAATTTGCGATCATACTAACTTGTATTTATTACAGAAAACGACATAACGCTACTTAACGTACAGTCATCGCCAATCTTTTTAATCACTCTGCATATTACGATAAGTACGAAAGTAAATTTATGTGAAGGCTATTTTTCCTCATATGATATAAAAAAAAGCTAAACTAAGCTAGCTATTCATACATATTATGATTCTTAAGATACACATGTGTACAGTTAAATACACATGTTATAACTGTAAATTAGTGTATACAGTTGATTATCTTACCAACCGCGCGCCGTCACTGGTCTAATCAAAAATCGCGCGCTTCCCCCCTTCCTTGTAACAAATTTCTACCCCTTTCCCAAAATCACTCCCAAGAAAACTATCCAACAACCGAGCGGAAAGATGTAACAAATAAAAAAAATCGATTATTACTATATCGATAGTCGGTAACTCCCCATCACTAGAAGTCGAAGCATCTATCAAAGTATGACAAATATTGTTTCTACTTTGTCCGGGGCGCGTTCCTAAGATTCACTAAGAACGTAGACTCTACGTGAGGCAAGGCTTTAAATCATATTTTATGAAATACCCCTCCCTTAGCAGGTGTATGTAGCATTTTATAACGGGTAATTTGTAATTTAATCATAGACCGTTTCTTATCTTTATACATATGTACACTAGCTTCTGTCCGCGATTTCGTCGTGGCGTGGAATAATTACTATGGTGTACCGCTAACTTTAACTCTCGACTTCGTTTATGAAGGTGCAAATATTTTTAAGGTGAGGCCAATAGGAGCGGAGCACCAATGAAAAATGTTTCGCAATCGGGATTTTTTTTCCTTTTGAGAGCTTCCGCTGCGTGTTAGCGTTAGTCCAAAATAACTATTACTACGCAGACGAGGTTACGGACAGGGGCTAGTATTGTATAAAGTATAGAGGAGTTTGTTTTTCAAGGAGTGAAAAAGCCGCGGTATGCCGTCACCTTTTTTTTACATGGGGAAATCCACACGGATACCCACCCTAGCCGGGCAGCTGAGGATGTGTTATGTCCGACTTGCACGGACTAAAACCCCATGGTGCCTTCACTCACCTATATGCCGGGGAGCAGGAGCTGCTGACTGGCAATGCGTCTTCTTCCCGGCAGGTGACGGCCTTAGGAGCTTCTTCGCGGTTGACGGGTCAGGATGGTAGACCCCTCAGGGGAGGGCGAGAGTTACCCTCCCCGAAGATCGTGGGAGGCGCATCGGCACAATGCGCCTTAACCACACGGGCCTGTGCAGCATAGCTACCAGGGCGACGGACGTGCCCGCGACCATCGCCCGCAGGCCGGTATGCCGTCCCTTGCCGTAGGTGATTAATCAGTTTGCTGATTTTAGGGTTCGATATTGGTTTAAAGTCCTACTGACGTCATTCTTCAGAGGACAAAGCGCCATCCGCTCCCCTCACATGCGAGGAAAAAGCGAAAATGAAAAATAATATAGACAATTAAAATCACATTAGAAACTAATCGGTTTATTGTCCACGAAGCGAACACGCGATATAAAAGTTTTATATTAAAAATGATAAAAATACAGTATTCTAATATCGTTTTAATGCGTCGATTTGTCCCTACGTGCGTACATTGAAAGGCAATGGCTACATTACACTATATACCTATCCGATATCTGATTGACCTTCCATTGAAATTACACGCCCAATGACAATGACCGTTATTAACGATTCGGAGTAGGTGTTTCTGAATTTGAAAACCGGTCCCGAACGAAGACTACAAGTGCTCTCATGATTCCGAACTGTATAATTAAGTTCGAGGGTTTTTGGACGGGATTTTGAATAAGTAAACATATTAATTTTAAAAAATTCAACGGTGTCACCAGCCGGTCACCCATCCGAGAACTGACCGCATCCGCCGTTGCTTAACTACGGTGAACGGACGAGAACCGGTGTTTCCAACACTCTATCCGACACAGTAAGACAACGTGACGCTGTGTTCCCAGCCGGTCACCCATCCAAGTACTGACCACGCCCGATGTTGCTTAACTTCGGTGAACGGACGAGAACTGGTGTTTTCAACAATCCATCCGACACAGTGTTTCTACCCACCATTTTTCGTCTCACAAAAAGGTTGCCGATCACAATTTCCCAAAAAACTTTCATAAGCAGTTTCGCTTTCAACATTACAGGGTTGCCTTCATGTTGTATTTGGAAGCTGACTAACTTTTAGAATCACAGTATAGTTTCTCCTAAACCCTAATTTAAGCAAATGAATCCGTCGAATTTGATACCTTCAGAGACAATACCGTCTCTCGAGTATTTACAAGGCGCAAACTAACTCAATGTAATAAAGGTAAATTGTAAAGGGGATACCTTCCGAGTGTTTTAAAGTTAAATTAACCGGTTATTTATTTAAAATGAGGCCATTTGTGAGTCCGTTAATGTTTCTCGAAGTCGCTCGGAATTATACCTAGTAGGTAGGTAATAGATTTTGTATCAGATTTGGTGTTTCATTTTTTTTATGTTTATTTTCTTTGAGCGGTGTAGTGGTTATTTAAAAAAGAGTTAGTTGTATGTTTGAAGTTGTTGTAGAAGTAGTCAGGTGAAGCTGTTAAAACCTTGCTAGGTCAATAGCGTAGTCAGATCGAGAAAAAAAAAGTTTTAGTTGAAGTAGTTAAGGTTCGTAGTTCGGTGAAGCTCTTAAGACCTTGCTGGGTCAATAGCGTAGCCATTTCGACAAAAAAAATAATTGTATGTTTGAACTTTTGAAGCACAACGCCTTGGAAAATCAAGGCGGTTTGATTGTTAGATATTTAAAAACTACTGTGCACAGCGGACGTCGTCTTGGCTTAATAATTTTAATTAAAAAAAATAAGACCTTCAGACTCCTCCGCGACGTCACCTACCACATTCAATTAGAATTAGACTGTTTTTTCTGGCGGCGCGTACCACCGATGGTACGTATTCGATTGTGCCATTAGAAATGATGAGAATTTAACGTTTATTTATTAAAAATGCACAGGCTGATCCCGAAACGCGACGCGCAGAAGCGAGTCACTATGACGAGCTTTTTCGCTATATGCATGGTGATTGCGACCCAGTCGGGCTGTAAAACCCTACCACCCCGCTTTCGCCATTGCCTAGTTCGTTGATCAGCAGGGTGCACCACGTGCAGGTGAGGTTGGCTTGGGAGTCTCAAGTCTTAAGATGTTACTCGACACCCCTTACACCCCAAATACTTTATTATATTACTTACTTTGAAAAATACTTTTAGTGTTAGATAGTTTATTTATCGAGGTAGGCTAATCATCATCACGCTAGGACCAATAGGAGCGGAGCACCGATGAAGAATATTTCAAAATCAGGGTTAAGGTACGTATTTTCTTATAACCTTTCTCAATAAATTATCTATGTAACAATGAACAATTAATCAAATCGGACCAGTAGATCGTGAGATTACCCCCTACAACGTCACAAACTCACAAACTTTACCTCTTTATTATATTACTATAGAAGTATAGATAATATAAATTACTAGACACTTGTAGTACTAGAGCCAGGCTGAAGCTATTATTGTTTTCAGCACGAATGGGTCGGCTCGTCCGGGGAAGCACCACCCTCTCACAGAAAACCGACGTGAAGTAACAGTGCTTGTGTTGTTGCGTTTCGTTCGCTCAGTGAGAGGGCCGGAGACCCACTTCCCCTTCCTCCTTCCCTTCCTGTCCCCTCCCGCCCTCCTCCCAAACACAGGCTGGCAACGCACTTGTGACTCCCCTGGTTGTTGCAAGTGTCTATGGACGGTGGTGATCACCTAACATCAGGTGACCCAACTGTGCGTTTGCCTACTATGATATAAAAAAAAAGAAAAAAGGAATTAACAAAATCTAAAAAAGACATTCGATTTGCATTCTCATTATCACGTATAGAAGAAGACAAGTAGCTTACAACCCCGCTTGATTACTGGCCACAACCTGGTTAACCCCGAAGCATCAAGTAACCATAAAACAACCGACCAAACCTATCGTGTCCTGTTACTAAGCCAGTTAAAGGGAAATAGAACACCAAGAGTCAGTTATACATGAATAATAGAATAACACTGCTCACCCCTTGATATAGTAAGCGTGAAGCTAAACAACCCCTAGCCCCTGATACATCCACGCGAAACACTACATTATGGCGTCACTATTTCAACTTTGAGCCGGCCATTAATCTCTCACCATCGTGCAAGCCGATATCAGCTCTATAAGATAACAGTCAAGGCGTAATTTCCCTTAGAGAGCTAAGTTACGTAAGGGTTACGTAATAACTTCTCGAAGTTTCGCCGAGCGGGAGGTCGTAATTTTTAGTCGTCCTTATAAAAAAAAATATTGGTCTTTTGTCTGTTTGTATCGTCTAATATTGATCGGCAAAGTTTTTGTGTGACGATGCACTGGTAGGGTAATGAACACTGTGTCGAGTACAGTGTTGAAAACACCGGTTCTCGTCCAATCACCGCAGTTAAGCGACGTCGGGCGCGGTCAATACTTGGATTAGTGACCGCCCGGGAACAACGCGTCACGTTGGTGTTCATTTTTTTTTCTATCATAGGAGGCAAACGACAGGTCATCTTATGTTAAGTGATCACCGCCGTCCGTCACACCTGGGGAGTCGCAAGTGCGTTGCCTGCCTGTTTTTGGGAGGGAATTGTGGTACAGGAGGAGAGGGAGAGTGGAGGGAAGGTGATCCTACGGCGCTCTCACTGACCGAACGAAACGCAACAATGCAAGCACTGTTACTTCACGTC
>JACEII010000063.1:2074570-2122992 GCA_014332785.1 Antheraea mylitta | reverse complement strand
CGATGACACAGTAAAAGTATTTTTACAAGAACCAAGTCGCGGCTACCAACTAGAGATGAATAACATTAATGGACTGAGTTTTAGCGGGATCTTGGATTGTAATGTATTGATTTTTATATTTAATTCATAATCTTATGTTATTTGACTTTATATCTATCTATACATATAATAAAAATGAAGTGTCTGTATGTAATAGCAAAATAAAAAAAAATCACTATTTGGGTATGAAAATATACACGCTTCTGATAACAAAAATAGACTTTTTTTTAATTTTTGTCGGTCTGTCTGTCTGTCTGTTTGTTCCGGGTAATCTCCGAAACGGCTGGATCGATGTTGACGGGAACTTCACTAGCAGATAGCTGAAATTACAGCAGGTGACATAGGCTACTCTAAATTAGACTAAGTGTTAATCGCGGCTTCGTCTGAAATTTACGTAATATAGTTCCGTTATTGTGCACAAGTGAAGTGGATGGGAAATAATACCACGGAGCATGGATTCTGACATGTCACAAATACTCCTTGGAAAGTTCTAACAAGCCGGCCACCATCTTGTTAGTTGATTGAAATGATCACAGAAACTTGTAATATCGTGACCTACTTGACAATGACAATAATAATCTACTAGAAAATTAATTGCCTAAAATAATAAAAATTGCGGCGTCACGGAACGCCTGGCTGGTGTGAAACATCGAAATTGTTTTGTATAAGTTATATGCATAAAAGAACAGATTACAGCACGAATCAGCTATGGCATAATGATAAAACATGAATGAAAGATGAAACATTACAAATTTGTTCCATAAAATAATGACTGTTTATTTATTTTATTATATTACATAAATATTCATTTTTATTAAATACAAAAATTCAATTTTGTTGCAGGCACGGTGTTTGGCGGCACTTATCAAAGAGCGCTATATCGTCGTCGCGTATCGCGTAACAACAGTAGAACGAGTGGTCGACAAAACAGTTTGCATCTTATGTATATGTAGATAGGGTTGCAAATATTTTTGAGTATTTATTTCATAGTGCACAGTTTGTGTTTTGCGTCGCCACGCCAACAGTCAGGTTTACCCTCCGCCTATAGATGTATCACATCATAAGAACAAAAAACATTAGGAGACAGTTATACGAGTCGACTGTCTGGAGATAGTGGATGCCGTTGTGAAAATATAACTTACCGTCGTAAAATGACAATACATTGACATCATGCAAAGTAAACTAGCATAGATATATTTTTTTTTATATCATAGAGGCAAACGAACAGGTGGGTCACCTGATGTTAAGTGATCAACACCGTCCACAGAAACGTGCAACACACGGGGAGTCGCAATTGCGTTGCCAGCCTGTGTATGAGGAGGAAGGGAAGAGAAGAGGTGGGTTTCCGGCACTCTCAATGAACGAACGAAACGCAACAATGCAAGCATTGTTACTTCACGTCGGTTTTCTGTGAGACGGTGTTACTACCTCGGGTGAGCCGACCGATTCAGCGTGAAGCCAGTAATAGCACTAGTGACTGCACACAGTTGCAGGCCTCTTGAAAGAATCACTTTTAGAAATGTCTGTCCATTTGTTTGAACACGCATCACTGTTAATGTATTGCGTTCACGACAAAATCTCTTCAAGATAGTCATAAAGCATATCATCGAATAATATTTAGTCTTTATTTCGTCAAAATAAGTCTATCCTATACAAAGTTATTCCATATAGTAGGTGGTAGAGCACCGCTGAAGCTATTTTTGGTTTTAGTATGAATGGGTCGATTCCCTCGGGGTAGTACCACCCCTCTCACAGATAACCGACGTGAAATAACAGTGCTTGCAATGTTGTGTTTCGTTCGGTCAGTGAGAGAGCCGGAGGCCCACGTCCCTTCCTCTTTCCTGCTTTCCCTTTCCTTCCCCTTCCCCTTCTCCCATATACAGGTTGGCAACGCACTTGCGACGTCCCTGATTTCGCTAGTGTCTATGGACGGTGGTGATCACTTAACACCACGTGACCCACTACTTCGTTTGCCTCCTTTGATATAAAAAAAAAAATAATAATGAGGACGCGACTTAAGTACGAGAGATAAGTAGATAAGTAAATGGACTTAATACATTCAGATGAGTTTAATAGTCATTGTTTATTTAACACTAACCTCTTCCCGCGACTTCGTTCACGTAGAATAGTTACTTTGGACTAACGCTAACACGAAGCGTGAGCTCTCAAGAGGAAAAACAACTCGATTTTTAAACATTCTTCATTGGTGCTCCGCTCCTATTGGTATTAGCGTGATGATATATAGCCTATAACTATCCTCGATGAATGAGCTATATAACACTGAAAGAATTATTCTAATCGGACCAGTATTTCATGAGATTATCTCCCACAACGTCACAAACTCACAAACTTTACTTCTTTATAATATTAGTATAGATCAGTTTCCAAGCGGACGGAGTCAGTCAGAAATAAAATTCAACATTGTTCTGTGCCGCTTTTATAGAGAGAAGTATTAAACTCATATCAAGCTCGCTACATGTAATAACAATGGGGTGGTCGGATCATGCCGTGCCAGCCCAAAACGACAATAATACATAGTAATCTACAAATGTACGAACCCTTCTAGTGCATGACTGTAGCAAACCTATCATTAGCGAGGTACACACGCAGACGTTTGTACGTGTACGAGGGCTCGATTGCCGTTTATACGGCACACACACGATAAAGCAATATTCCGGTGTTGCCACTCTACATACTGTACGAATGGTTAAATTGTTCCAAGATGGCCAACATTCCGAAAAGTCGGTATTCTAAAGTAGCTACGATTTTTAACACGTCGACTTTCAACGGGATATCGCGTAGTTTGTGAATATGCCCAGGAGGCCCACTACAAGTTACCTCGTCCTTCCTTTAGTTGCCATATTTTTGCTGCTAGCAACAAAGTCGTAATATATCAGTATAAATATGATTAGAATATATTTATTAAATTACTAGCAGACCTGGTAGTCGTTGTCCCGCTCTTATAATAAAATAACCTTGACAAATGATATACTTAACCTCCCTCATGAGTCGCGTTATCTACTGGTGAAAATCGCACGATAATCCGTTCAGTACTCTTTGAGTTTACTACGATTAGACAGACAGATGTGGCAAACGACTTTGTTTGATAACATGTAGTGATTGCTAAAAGAAGCGACGCAAAGAAATCTTTAGATCGTATTTCAAATGTATTATGACATCTGTCACTATTGAAATTCAAAAGTTTATACTTGTGATTAAGGAAGAATTAAGAACTGACAATTAACAATGAAGATCATTACCTATATACTGAGGAAAATGTTAATAATCAGCAACGTTATATGGAACATACGTTAGTGAAAATTATAAAACAGTTTGCACGGAATCCGTGCATGTGTGCAGGATCACATTACCACAGTACACATAACAGACAGTTTGGAAACTCCCTATGAAGGCTCGCACCGGCACACTCACACTTTTAAACATGCGCATCGACAAGACCCCTATGCGTACTTCGCGGTGCTGGCCATAGAATTCCTTTCAAAACCTCTCGTCGATGCGCGTGTTTGTGTCACTGTGCCATTTTCGAGCGTATGTTCGTAGTTTCCGTACTGTGTCTCATATTTATACTGTGACACGGCAGCCTCTAAAACGGTGCGCTCCGCGAAAGCGTCTAAGTATCGCTCCAGGAGTTTTTCTATCAAATAACATTTTATATTTTTATTTGTGAAATTATCTTGGAAACATTCGCGGATAATAAATTTATATCCATCAATTATTACAATAACGAGCCTTATAGTAATAATGCCAGACATTACGAGTCCTAGTGCTGGGACCAAAGTATTCTTTTTGAAGGAAGGAAAGAGTACACAACAACTACGCCACCCCACAATGTATCGGTGATTACATACTCGAAGAAATTTATAGAAGTTCTATATCATTCCTACATACTAGTACCTGGTACTTGTAGGACATATGACAAATTCAGGTTACCTCACGAAGTTTTCCTTCACCGTCTTCGATAGAGTTACCAATTTAAATTAGTAAACGTATACAAATTCTACCAAATTAGTTTCAAAATCGTCATCATAAGCCTTCTAGAGAGTTATAACAGTGCCATAGACATCTTCCCGAAGGAAGATATTGGCATGATCACCTCACACCAAGCCCACGACGCATTGGCCGATTTCAAACTCCCATAAATTCACAGTTCTATTATTTACCATAGATGATGGTAAGAATACATACAAGAACTTATAACGTTTCCACAAGATATCTTCATTCACCGTCAGCTGACAGTATTGCCAACTGAAATTTTAGTAAATATACTCTTTTTTTTTCTCGAACTGACTACGCTATTGACCTAGCAAATTCTGTACACTACAGTAAATTACATTATCAGTTAGTCAGTCAGTCGACATCCACATTCACGAGCCAAGCCGCTATCAATACAAAAACCTAGTTATGCAGCCCGGTATAAGGCAGAAGACCATAGCCGTACGCGTCTAAACTAAGATAAGAAATTGCTACGTCGCGTAACTGGGTGGTCGTCCGGTCTGCATAAACACTCAATGAAATTATGTATTTAGTTTTTTAAGTTAGTCTTGTAACAACTCTATTTTGTATCGGACAAATTAAATAAATTGCGCTTTTTAAAAAGCTCTTTCGAGTATACCGAGTTTTGACTACCTTCATTAATAAAAACAAACAAAAAGTATTTTTAGTCTCCAGAAGACTACATTTGAACTAAACTCAAAGTATTATCAGTATAAATCAGTTTCGAAAAAATATAAGTGTTCATATAGAGATAAGTGAAAAGTTGGCCTTATTTACAATTATGTAATATATAACAACTCCTTGGATTTTCACAACAGTGTTTTTTTTATTTATTTATTTTTTTCAGTAAGCTAACGCCGGAAGCGGAAGTGACCGAAATCGCGCGAATGGAGGAGCTCTCGAGCGGCCGGTAAAGCGATTTGTCAATAACCAACGAGATACTGCAGATAAACATGTTTGATACTTGACATTAAATATTAAACTTGTATTGTACTGTGCTTACCATCAGGGACAATGCAGTCACTACTGTGCTACAATAAAAAAAAATTGAGCCGTCACGGGACACCCGGCAGATGTAAAACATTAAAATTGTTCGAATAAAACGAATCTCAAATTCTCAAATTACACTATTATAGGTATGCGAGCTGAAGAGAGATTACGCACACCCGCTCACGCATGCCAACGTTGCGTCGTCGCCACGACAACTATCAGGTTTATCCGCGCCTATAGATGGTTCACATAAAAAAACTTGAATTTCTATAATATGCTCTAAAAATGTCGCATTGTGTTGTTGGTCACAGAGATTTATGCTATAAAATCTTAAACAAAATGTTTTTTTTTTCTTCAAATAACACATTTAAATAACTGCATACACTTAAGCTAAAAATTCCTGAAATACGTACATCGTTGTTTGAAGAAAGAGATGGTATTAGTAAAAGATTGATACGATTTACTAGTTTTAAAATAGTTAATAATTTAATACTAAAATGGTTACAATAATAAGCCGCTAATGGTTGACACTGAGCGTTTTTGATTCGATTTTTGGTTGCGTACAGAAGAGAACACATACTACTGTTGAAATATAAAATGAACGCAATGCATAAACAATATATTCGATTGTGTTACTCCTAACCAGTGTTGAATAAAAATTAAAAAAAAAAAAAAAAACAAAATCCTTGAAACAACCTTCTTTGCTACGGTCATCACCTATAAGTTGTGTCACTAACCATAATATTAAAATGTAAGTTTATAATTTTATTGTGATATAAAATATCAAAACCTCACGTCCGTAGTATACATCGCAGACGACAACAAGTTTTGATCGTCATTACGCATGGTTAAGTGATTGGCTCTTGTGCCCAATGGACAGGCGGACCGAATTATTTTCGTATCGCTATGCCCGCCGTTGGGAGTGCATTTTATTATCAAACAAATACGGATATATCGTTGTTGTTTTCTATATGAATAGTAAGAGACCCTTTTCGCAGGCACTTTTTTTTTTTCGAAATGACTACGTTATTGACCTAGCGACGCTTTAACAGCCTCACCGGACTACTAAGGCGAGTGCTTAAGGCACTCAGCCGATTTTATTTGACAACTAGCTTAAGGGTGCACGGCACACCTCAGCTTGGGCTGTTGCCTGATACATGTGATTCGCGACCTGTTTAAGCTAAGCTAAGCTAAGTTACATTACCTATATGACTTGTTGAAACATATATGTATACCAAGCATACAAACCTCAACAACTCCTATATATATTTCGTATCGGATAATTTTCTAAACTATTTCAGTTCGATAAGGGAAAGAAATAAAACCCTGCCACTTTCATGTGTAAGCGTGTATGCGTGCACGTGTGTGGGGGTTAATTTCGATCCCGCACACTAGACTAGACAAATCTAATACCTTCAAACGAGCAATTCTTGTATAATTTTATATTGTTATATATTCGGGATCTAGGAAACGGAGTCAGCGATTTCTGTGAAACTTAGTATGTAGTTGGTTTCGGGGACGATAAATCGATCTACATAGATTTCATTCTTAGTAAACTTTTTTAACTGTGTTTTCAGGCAATGAAAAAATTTAGCTAGAATATAAAGGTAAATTTCGCCGGCGCTGTCAAAACAAAAATAGCTCAGATGGAAAACCCCAGTTCGAATCCGAGTGACAGCAAAAGAGATAACCTTTTTTTACTTTTTTTTTTAGTTACTTAATACTAATTTTGTCAGACAAACCTAACAGTTAATTTTAATTTAAAAATGTTTTTTAAAGAACCGATCTAGGCTCGGTCCTCCAGGTACTAGATATATAAACACTATACAAATATAAATAACTAGCTGTTACCCGCGGCTCCGCACGCGTTTTTTGAATTTATTAAAAAAATATTAAAAATTGTTATTAGATGTGTAAATAACAATAATACTCTTTCAAACATATTTGTAAGTATGACACGCACATTATCTACTGTAACGGATAACAGTTCATCACTACTATGTAAAACAAAGTCCTGTTCCACGTCTGTCTATATGTCTGTTCGCGATAAGATCAAAAACTACAAAACGTATCTTCATGTCGTTTTCATTAATATATAAAATGATTCTTGGGCAAGGTTTAGGTATAGTTTGTCTTATTATTAGGGCGGGAAACGTCTGCTGAACCCGCTAGGTTAAAATAAAACAGCTAATTAGTTATTTATTTGTCCGTAAATTTCCCGTTCAAATATTACTTGTAGTCCGGTGAAGCTGTTAAGACCTTGCTAGGTCAATAGCGTAATCATTTCTAAGAAAAAAAAAACGTTCAAATAGGTCCAGCTGTTTTGGAGATTACTCGGAACAAATAAACAAACAGACATATCGACAGAATAAAAAAATGTTGATATTTTTAGCACCACAGATATATGTATTCACCAAAAAATAATTATTTTAATATTACATACACACACACTTTATTTTTATAATACGTAATATATCACAAATCAAAAATTGGAAACAAAACTAACGTACAATAAACTTTTTGAGGAGTTTTTGGCGGAATTTCATTCTGTCATGCAGTGGATTTTACATTTTATTCATAATTTTGTGTTACTTCACTCTATATTATGTTAAATTGGCAGCGTTTTATGTAATTTAATGTTTGTTTATTGTGCGTAAGTGAAATGAATTGGTTTTGAAAATTAAGAAGATAAAAATTTACGAAATATTATATAGAGGATTTAGCGCTTATACATTTTCATTAACTTAGACATAAAAGAAAACTGGCTAAAGAATACATACCAATTACCTAAATTGACAACTTCAGAATTGGCAGTATGGATCAATTCCTTCGCCAGTCTTATTGGACGAATATTATTACTACTAAACTATTTGAATAACAACACAAAATAAACTTTACAAATGTTTCCGATACAAACGTACCACGTATAATTAAAAATTGAAAACAAAACTAACGTAGAATAAACTTTTTTAATAGGAATACAAAATAAACCATGAAAATATTTTTGATAGAATGTTATCGCGTTACCATGGCAACGCATATAATACTGACATTAACACACAGCGGAAGCTTAAAAAATAGCCCGTTTTTTTGACATTCTTCATTAGTGCTCAACTCCTGTTGGTTTTAACGTGATGATATGTAGCCTATAGCCATCCTCGATAAATGAGCTATCTAACACTAAAAGAAACTTTCAAATCGGACCGGTAGTTCTTGAGATTATCGCGTTCAACCAACCAAACAAACAAACAAACAAACTCTTCAGCTTTATAATATTAGTATAGATTTCAATAAACAAATTCAGAAATATAATAAACTAGCTGTTACCCGCGGCTCCGCACGCGTTTTTTGAATGTATTAAATAGATTTAAAATTGTTATTAGATGCGTAAATAACAATAATACTCTTTCAAAAATATTTGTAAGTATGACACGCACATCATCAACAGTAACTGGTAACATGTACATTATATATGTGAATACTAATAGTGTACCGAATGGGATGGGATTTATCATAAGCCACATAGCTGGAACTTTAAACTACTATCTATGTATCACCCTCACTTAAAATAAAACAGCTAATTAGTTAGTTAATTGCCCGTAAAATTCCCGTTCAAATGTTACTTGTAGTCCGTTGAAGCTGTTAAGACCTTGCTAGGCCCATAGCGTAGTCATTTCTAAGAATAAAAAAAACCCGTTCAAATAGGTCCAGCCATTTCGGAGATTACCCGGAACAAATAAACAAAAAGACATATCGACAGAATTAAAAAAAAGATGTTAATATTTGTAGCACCGCAGATATATGCATTCATCAAAAAGTATTTATTTCAATATTATATACACACACTTTATTCTTGTAATACATAACGTGTACATTATGTATGTGAATACTAATAGTGTATCGAATGGGACGGAATTATGATCAGCCACATAACTGGAATTTTAAACTATATATCATCCTCAGTGCTCACACTATATAAGAAAATAATGAAAATATGAAGCTACACATTATCGAACAATATTAAATAAAACAGCTAATTAGTTACTTATTTGCCCGTAAAATTCCCGTTCAAATATTACTTGTAGTCCGGTGAAGCTGTTAAGCGTAGTCATTTCTAAAAAAAAAAAACATTCAAATAGGTCCAGTCGTTTCGGAGATTACCCGGAACAAATAAAAAAACAGACATATCGACAGAGTTAAAAGAAATGTTGATGTTTGTAGCATCACAGATTGTATTCACCAAAAATAATTTATTTTAATATAAATTACACTCAATTTACTTTTATAATACGTAATATATCACAAATAAAAAGTTGGCAACAAAACTAATGTAGAATAGAGTTTTTTAAGAGTGTTTGGCGGGATTTCAGTCTGTCATGTAGTGGATTTTATATTTTTTTCATAATATTGTGTTAGATTTTGAAATTGGTTGCGTATTATATAATATCGTTCGTTTATTTTGCATAAGTGAAATGAATGAAAAATAAAACCAAGAAGCATTAATTCTATGGTCTTGAAGATTAAGAAGATAAAAAATTACGTTATATTATGTAGAGGATTCGGCGCTTATACCTTTACATTAACTTGGACATAGAAGAGAACTAATTATATTGACAACTTCAGAATTGGCTGTATGGATTAACTCCTTCGACTGTCTTATTGGACGAATATTATTACTACTAAACTTTCCGAATAACAACACAAAATAAACTTAAAAAAATGTTTGCGATATAAACGTAACATGTATAATTAAAAATCGAAAACAAAACTAACGTAGAATAAACTTTTTTAATAGGAATACAAAATAAACCATGAAAATATTTTTGATAGAATGTTATCGCGTTACCATGGCAACGCGTATAATACTGACATTAACACACAGCGGAAGCTTCCAAAATAGCCCGATTTTGAGACATTCTTCATTAGTGCTCAGCTCCTTTTGGTTTAAACGTGATGATATGTAGCCTATAGCCATCCTCGATAAATGAGCTATCTAACACTAAAAGAAACTTTTAAATCAGATCCGTAGTTCTTGAGATTAGCGCGTTCAACCAAACAAACAAACAAACAAACTCTTCAGCTTTATATATTAGTATAGATATATTCAGGATCTAGGAAACGGAGTCAGCGATTTCTGTGAAACTTAGTATGTAGTTGGTTTCGGGGACGATAAATCGATCTACATAGATTTCATTCTTAGTAAACTTTTTTAACTGTGTTTTCAGGGAATGAAAAAATTTAGCTAGAATATTATAAAGGTAAATTTCGCCGGCGCTGTCAAAACAAAAATAGCTCAGATGGAAAACCCCAGTTCGAATCCGAGTGACAGCAAAAGATATAACCTTTTTTACTTTTTTTTTAGTTACTTAATACTAATTTTGTGAGACAAACCTAACAGTTTATTTTAATTTAAAAATGTTTTTTAAAGAACCGATCTAGGCTCGGTCCTCCATGTACTAGATATATAAACACTATACAAATATAAATAATTTCAATAAACAAATTCAGAAATATAAATACTGACATTCGCACTATAATTAATATGAAAATTGAAAAGAGAACATATTTATTTTATTGTTTTGAGTTTTCACTTCTCTCAGGCTCGCCTTTTTATATCATCCAGGCAGGACAACGTCCGCCGGGCCCGCTAGTAAAGTAATATAAAAGTTTTATTTCATTTATTCATAAAATAAAATACCATTCGAGTGCTCTGTTACTGTGCCGTCGTCGTCGGAGAGTACTGTTGTCACAAGGTAAACGGGTTCGATCCCGCGGGAGTACGCCGACTCACCGTCCAAATGGAAAGACCCTGTATATAGATCCCGCGGGAGCCACAGCCCAAACGGACACGCATTTCATCGCGAACGGGTTGTTCATCACGGTTCGCCCGTAACACGACAGGCAGTGATATGACGTTGCGATTTTATTTCGTCTTTGGGCAAATTTCTTATATTGAAATATCAATAACTAATCCCTGCCCGCGACTTCATCCACGTAGTAATAGTTACTTTGGTCTAAGACTAACACGCAGCGGAAGCTCTCAAGAGAAAAAAAATCCCCCGATTTTTTAACATTCTTCATTGGTGCTCCTCTGCTATATACTTCTCCTATACTATAACCATCCTCGATAAATCAGCCATAATGACATTGAAAGATTTTTTTAAACCAGACCAATAGCTCCTGAGATTACTCCTACAACGTCACAACCTCAGAAACTTTACCTCTTTATAATATTAGTATCGATTAGTGTTTTTTTTTATATATAATAGGAGGTAAATGAACAGATGGGTCACCTGATGTTAAATGATCACTATCGTCCATAGACACTAGCAACATCAGGGGAGTCGCAAGTGCGTTGCCAGCCTGTTTTTGTAGGAGGCGGGAAATAGGGAATTTAGCAGTTGGGGAGGGGAGGGGGAGAGGAGAGGGAGCCGGTCTTCCGACGCTCTCACTGACCGAATGAAACGCAACAATGCGAGCATTGTTAGTTGACGTCGGTGTTTCTGTGTGTCGGGTTGTAGTACCGGGGGCGAGCCGACACGTTCATGCTGAAACCAGTAATAGCTTCAGCGTGGCTCTAACACCTACAATACAACTTTACGTATGTGTGCGTTATCGTACAATTTGTTTCGTCAAAATAATATGAAATTGCCGTTCTGCAGTACTGGTCATTTCAAATCAAAACTAATTTTTGTTTTGTTAATAATACTAATTTCAAATTAATTTTATTTTAAAAACATGGCATTCTTTTTCCAAAAGTAGTCATTTGTTTATTGATGAAGTGCTACATTTTCATCGCATTTCAATCTTTTTTGTCATCATGGATTAGATATCCACGTTATAAATTCGAGTAATTATGGAATACTAGTGGGCACCCAGAGGTCGATATTCGACCATAGTTATTTGATTTTTTAAAGTTTGAACTTTATTAGGGTTCTTTGTCAAGAGTATACTTCTATAATCAAAGGTTTTTATCATGGCTACTCAGTCATTTGTCATGATCTTTAATTATATAAACATTTAAAAAAATCTATGTGTAAATGAAAATGAAAATTAATCATAAATTTGAAACAAAAATCACGTGGTAAAGCTCTCAATTCTTAAGCATATACATGACTTTACGAAAATAAAGAAATTTATCGCAACCCATGACACAATTTTCAATTAATTTTACACGACACCATGAGTGGGTGGTATTTCTGGGTGATATTGAATTAAATGTAGTATGTTCATTATGAGAAATAGTGATATGGCCAGTATCATCAAATCGTGAATCCAAGACAAAGTTGTTTTTAATACTACCATTAGCCTTTGAAAATAAATTCTTTTTTTGTTGCTACATGAGGTTGAATTGCTACATTGTAACCCCGGAGGTCTAAGTCATGGATTACTTTTA
This sequence comes from Antheraea mylitta, assembly GCA_014332785.1. NCBI lineage: Eukaryota > Metazoa > Arthropoda > Insecta > Lepidoptera > Saturniidae > Antheraea > Antheraea mylitta. The sequence goes on along the minus strand of JACEII010000063.1, from coordinate 2,110,553 downwards.
TGAACAAAATCCTTATTTTTATTATTTGGCTCATTTTTTTATTAAATTATCATTTGAAGTGAGTTCACCATAAAAAATAATAAACATTACAATAATAGTTATATGTTATAATATCATTGTTGAATGTAGGATAAAAAATGGTAATTGGAACGTAAGAGTTAAAAAATACATACAGTCGAGCATAACAACCTCCTTCACAATCTTTTTTAAAGTTCGTAATTATTGACGGCTGTCAAAATGTCTTTTTTATTTACATGTATGTATATGTTGTGTAAAGTTCAAGCAGTAGTGTCAGTAGTGCATACTATAATTAATTTAATGTACTTCTGATGCATTTTATATAAAATAAACAGCTTTCTGCACTTCTCCGCCATATAAACTTCAACTATGCCAAATTTCAAGTTCACATTCACGAGAAATAGGTTAAAAAGGGGTACAACGATTTTGCTTCACGTATTAATATAAAGATGAGTACCGTCGTGGTAGCAACGCGGCACAAGCGGCACGCAACATCAACGACGTTTACGGAACTAACACTACAAACTAACGCACCACCTGTTATTAGTTTGCTCGCTTCCGTTCTGGGAATTTCGACATGAAAAATGAACCTCGCGGTCGTCCTAAGACTTTGGTCGACAATGGCGAATTAAAGGCGTTTGTAGAAGCTGATGGTACACAACCTACGTTTGAATTAGCAGCAGCTTTTGACGTTAGCGTCAAAACAATATTGGTCCATTTGCGTCAAATTGGCAAGGTAAAAAAACTTAACAAATGGGTGCCCCACGAACTCAGTGAACGCCAGCGCGAAGTACACGTCGAGACGTGACTTGCACTGCTCAACAGACACACAAATAAAGGAATTTTGAACCGCATTGTTACTTGCTATGAAAAATGGATCCTGTTTGATAACCGCAAGCGCTCAGCAAGTTGGTTGAATTCTGGTTCAGCACCTAAACAACGCCCTAAACGAAAACCTATCCCTAGAAAAGCTCATCACAGCTTCTTACCAAACGGGGAGAGCATTACTGCAGATGTGTACTGTGAAGAACTGAACACAATGATGGAGAAGCTGGCACATCTCCAACCAATCGCTCGTCAGTCGCTCGTCTCCGCTGCTCCTGCGCGACAACACGCGACCTCATACTGCACAGCAGACGGTCTCCAAGTTGCAAGAACCGGGGTTGGAAGTTCTCCGCCATCCGCCCTACTCACCAGACCTTGCGCCTACAGACTACTACTTTTTCCAGAATTTCGATAACTCCTTAGCGGGAAAAAAAATTCAATACGCGAGAGGCAGTACAAAATGCCTTTGAAGAATTTGTTGCCTCCCGTCCAACTGACTTCTTTAAGAAGGGCATAAACTGCCACTGCGTTGGCAAAGATGCATTGATTGCATGGGTAATTACTTCGATTAATACAAATAAAAAATACATGAAAAAAATCGTTTAAATTTTTTCATACAAAACGGCAATTTCATAGGTAAAGACCTAATATAATGTAGGTAACGTATTTACAGCTTCGTAGTTATAATACCATTATATGTATATGTTTGCAAAGAACGTTCTGGAAGCGAACTGTAAAGGAGATACTTAACTGAATACATGCAAGCGCCAAACCGGGACAATATTACCAATAGTAAAATGTGTTCGCACGCGAAGTTATAACCTGCTGCGAAGTAACAAATACCATAGTAAAGTAACACCAAATAGTTCATTCGATCACATAATCAAAAATACTTAATTCAGTTTAGGCTCTAATAAGGCGCTTACGAACGTCAAAAACTACCATCGGTTCGGAAACAACCCAGTCATCGAGAAGGACCGGCAAGAAACTCGATCTGATTTATCTTTTTAACAAATATATATAACATTTTAAACTATATTACATACATGACAGAAAATTTTTAATGGATGCACAGAGATGACTCACAAACGTAAGTGTTGCAAAATTAAAAACTATTGTAAGAGTGCAATGTCAAAAAGTTCGAATTGATTTACTATACTAATATTACAAAGAGGTAAAGTTTGTGAGTTTGTATGGGGGTAATATCAGGAACTACTGGTTCGATTTGAAGAATTATTTCAGTGTTATATAGTTCATTTATCGAGAAAGGTTATAGGCTATCACGCAATATATATCATTACGCTAACCTAATAGAAGCGGATCACCAATGAAGAATGTTTCAATATCGGAGTTTTTTTCCTCACTTGACAGCTTCCGTGTTAGCGTTAATCCAATGTAACTACTCCACACGAACGAAGTCGCGGGCAGAACCGAGTACGGTATAAAGTCATTCATCCGTTCAAGAAGAAGACCACTACTTGTAAGTTGTTTGTGCGAACCGGTTGTAGTTTTGACTTTCATAAACGCCTCCTCAGGTCCTAAATTGAATAAAGCATTTCTGATTTTGTACGAAGATATGTCAGTCAGGCATACGATTATTAAGTAGACAGAAATAAAACAGTTACGTATATCCAACAGCTAAAAACCTGTACATACTACATTAGCACTTCGAAAACGCCTTGGTAAAACTCTGCTAGCTAGCAAACGTGATCTCAGTATCGTGAGAGCGTTAATGGATGGATGAATCCTGAATAAAATCGGTTGAGTGCCTTAAGCGCTCGCCTTAGTAGTCCGGTGGCTTCAGGAAGGAAGGCCTAGTAAGGCCAATAGCGTAGTCAGTTCGAAAAAAAAAGGATGGATGAATGTATGGATGGAAGCATGTCGTGTAATGATCGTATCATAAAATGCCTTAAAACTACAGCAAACGCTATCCTGTTATGAGATATTGCACGAACTATGCAAGTAAAACTTCTTACATTTTTTTTATTCCCATATCATTTATATTACTATATATATATATATATATATACTATATACTATATAAATATAGGCAGATGAGAATGAAACAAAACAATCTGTCATATTTGTTGTGATTATTTTCATTTTTGTCGGGCAGATCTAAGCAACATATAATTAATATCTTTTTCACCTATTTTTGAATATGCCATCTCACTTCCACATTTTATCTAAGACAGTGTGGCGTTACAATGTCACTTTACGTATGTATGCGTTATCGTGTTATTTCTTTTGGTAATATATCTACACCTATTTACTTATTTTATCATTGAGTACATCTTCTACCTCTTTCTGTCAAAGTATTTTTTTTTTCAAAATCTATGAATTACGGTCGAATTCTTATCATTAGACTAGTATAGATAAATATACATTGTAAAGTGTGATAACTGGAATCAATGTTGGCCACATTTTTTGATGCGAAACATCTATAGGCGGAGAGAGGAGGATAGTTGGCGCAGGAAGCAAAACACAATCTTTGCACTATTAATGAAATACTCTAAAACATTTGCAACCCTATTTGTATAACCATAAGATTCAAACTGTTTTGTCGGCCACTCGTTCTACTTATGCTACGCGGCATGCGTCGGCGCATAACCTAACCTAACCTAACGCCCTTTGATAAATGCCGCCAAACAAATCGCGCCTGCGCCTAGTTGAATTTAAGTATTTATGTAATAACATAAATAAACAGTTATTATTTTATGGAACAAACTTGTAATGCTTTATCTTTTCATTATGCCATAGCCAATTCCTATCGTAATCTGTTCTTTTATGCATATAACTTACACAAAACTTTTTCAATGATTCACATCTGCCAGACGTCCCGTGACGGCTCAATCTTTTTCTCATAATATCGAACCTCTCTGTTATCGTTGTTTATTTTGACATCGAGTGCACCTGCTGTACACTCCATCGTTTGTGTGACCAGGTAGACGAAGCAAAGTTTAAAACAGTACACGAGAAACCTTTCAAACAATAATACCGGGCGACTTTACTCTTTGTACTGATTCGGTCATAGCTTACCTTTGTTCGTGATGTTTCGCGAGGCGCTCGGTCCCTCGCGAAGCGCTTTCGCTTTTCTGATGGAACAGACAATGGCGTCTCCTGGTTTCATTGAACTAGTACTTGGGTATGAAAACTCTGTCAGAAATTTAAAAGGACGGTTGTGAGGTTAGTCTTTGGGAGTGCAGAAACCGAAACGTAGAGTAAAATTGGTGACAATACTCTCTCTAACAAAATTCTGGTAAAGAGTAAGCAAGACAGATATATCAAGATATTTTATCTGGATCTACTGAACTGATTTTGAAAATATTTTTACCGACAGAAAGCCACGTTATGAGGGTTATAGACCATATACTAATCCGAAAAATGAGAAGACTATTTTTGTGGTAGTCGGATATACCAAATAAGTCGGAGGAAAAACGGTCGAACGATAACGTTTCTTACTGAACGCTGTCTTAACGATGACTGAATTCTAAAGAAAAGTGGTAGAGCTTGATAATGGCTACAAAATAGTCAGCGACAGCATCGGTGTTATTACAAAGAAAAAAAAAACTTGCTTTAAAAAGGTTTCGTACTAAGTGTACCGCGCTCGCCCGAGGCAAATTCGCTTTATCCTTTTTTCACACGTCTAACCTAACCTAATCAAAGCGAGACAAAAGAGCAAGATTGCGAACATTCAACTAGCGCGGTGTATTTAAAACGTAACCTTTTTGAAGCAAGTATTCAATACGTATTTAACTTTTTTGTAATAACACCGCGTATGTCTAATAAGTCACAAAAAGTAGTTTTTTTACAATAAAACAAATCGTTAAGCGATGTTTATTGGTCATACTATTAACAACAATTATGAATTCTTATCAAAATACATAAGCACTCAGTACTAACACCGAATCATATAAAAATGTTTATCGTCCAATGAAGTGGACACGGGTCAGCTAGTTTTCTATACGTAAACATACACTAATGGTTTTCACTTTGCGACACATTGCAAATTTCATATAAAACCATACGTTCTTAGATAGCTTTCAGACTTGTACGGTCGTGTCCGTCGCTTCGGTGCGGTTTCGATGGAGCGGCCACGTATCGATGCCTCATTCGCTATTAAGGCCTTAGCATACCGCTTCATGTGAAACGCTGCGTTTATTTTATGTATTTGAATTTAAATATTCTAATATGATTTTATTCGTGTCTGAAATGTTTTAATTGTATTATAAATAGGGTTTTCTTAAAATATATGAATCGTTATATTTAATAATGAGCTAAATCCAATGTTAGCAGTTCCTAGTATTTCACGACATTTTTCAAGATCTTCTATATTCAGTTTCTTCTATTATGCAGACTCTTGGTTCGCAACTTTTTTTTGCTTACGTGTATTGTCTTGTACACGTAAAAAATCGTATCCGTGAGCAAAATTTGTTTTTTTTTTTAATTCGTTTATTTAATTATTAACTATTTTATTGGTTTAATGACGTTACTGTTTTTATAGCGGTTGCATTTAAATTCTTAATGGCCATTTTTAGGTTATAATCCACAATATCACGCGCCGGAGCGTTGACGGCCCGATAGATGAACCTACTAATCGCGTCGTCAGTCACGTCGGTTTTCAAGATCTTCAAATGTTGAACATGTAAAATATGAAGCTAATAAAAAATAAAAATGGCAAAATCTGAACTTCGTTATCGGTGTATAAACTCTGAAAATTTTAATGTAAATTTTGTAATGTAATGACGCATGTGGTGAAATTACATTTAAATAATACTAACAATGCTCCGTAAATAATCGGAACACGTGTAATCGATTGTGGTCGTTTCTCATGCAAAGTGTCAAGACGAATCCAAAAGATTTGTTTGAAGTTGTACCCAGTATAATGTTACTAATTACAGTTATTCTTAATTCTGAATATATTTATGTGAAAAAAAAAACAACATTAAAAATAAAAAAACAGGGTTTATCGTAAAGGCACACGATATAAGTTCCACTTTTATATTACAAGAAAGATTTTAATAAAAAAAAATACAACAAAAACTCAACCGCCGATCGCGCCCCTAGTTACTAGCTTCAGTGATCTGACGAGAAGTAGTGTTTTCAACCCTCTATCCGACACAGTGTTTACTACTATCACATTTTATCAAACAAATAGATTTCGGATCAGCATTTTAAAACCCAAGAACACCACTCGAAAACATATTGTAACTTTTATGAAACGAAAAAAAAAAACGTCCGCAAAAGATCGCCACATGTGTACACACCCTTACGGCACATTTATCTTGCAACACATGTCCCGGGGTCTAAACTAATCAGTTCCATTTGGAGCTCGAGACTCCAGTTCAATGCGGAACTTGCACAATTTAATCAAGTGTATCAGTCGAAACTTGAAAGGGTGTCTGCGACGTCCGTGGATCAATGTACTCTCTCACTATAAGAGGAATGTCTCTAACTGGACTTGGTTTGGAGTCACGAAGTCTTGAACGAACGAAGAAATCAGACTAAGTCTTAACTTTACACTATTCCATATTAGTTCAGTCACTTTCTTAACCAGAAATGTGCTCTTGCAGTAACAAAACAGTGAGCCGTCACGGGACGCCTGACAGATGTGAAACATTTTTTTTATCTCATAGGAGGCAAAAGAGCAGGTGGGTCACCTGATGTTAAGTGATCAGCATCATCCATAGACACCAGCAACACCAGGGGAGTCGCAAGCGCCTTGTCAGCCGTTGTTGGAGGGTGAGGAGAGGAAGGGAAGAAGGAAGGAGAAGGGAAGGGCAGGTGGGTCTCCGGCGCTTTCACTGACCGAACGAAACGCAATAATGCTGCTTGCATGTTACTTCAGGTCGATTTTTTTTGAGAGGGTGGCACTACCCCTGCCGAGCCGACCCATTCATAAAGAGGTAAATTTTATATGTTTATGACATTGTAGGGGGTAATCTCACGAACTACTGGTCCGATTTGAAAAATTCTTTCAATGTCATATAGCTCATTTATGGGTAAAGGTTTTAGGCTATTTATCATCACGATAACACCAATAGAAGGGGAGCACTAATGAAGAATGTTTCAGAATCGTTTTTTTCTATTGCGAGTTTCCGCTGCGTGTTAACGTTAGCCCAAACTATTCCACGCGAACGAAATCGCGGGCAGAGGCTAGTTCATACATATAAGAATTCTTGGGACACACATGTACTGATCAGTTTATGAATGACGAAGTTCTTAACAATCATTTAATAAAAAAAATACCAAAATGAGTACCTCCTCCATATCAAACGCGAGTAAAAAAACGCGTACAGTCACAAACACACCCAATAAAAACTTATTTAATTGTAAAACAACAATCATTGTTGACAAATTGGCTTGTAAGCAAGGAGTACTTACTAAACACGTTCATTGTACAGCGCTACAAACGTAACATCATTTGAAAGGCGTAAAGGGAGTAGCGGTGAGCGCCCAACGGAATATTAAATAAACACACATACAATGGGTAATCAGTGCCGGTACGTGCCTTTATGGTTTCAGCGATAATTGATTTCATTTGAGACACATATGATATAATTATCTTCGCCGAGTCCAACTATTATAATAGCTAATATATGTATGTTTGTGTTACAATACACAAATATTTATCGTATCCTATTCTATATAGTTTAGAGGAATTTGTCCGACACAAAATACATATAGGAGTTGTTGAGGCACGCATGCTTGGTACACATGCATGTTTTAATAACTCACATACGTATACCTATATAGCTTAGCTAAGGTTAGCTATTTTTGCACAAATCAGGCGATAGCCCAAGCCGAGGTGTGCCGTACACCCTTGAGTTAGTCGCCCAAACATCCCTAATCGGCTGAGTGCCTTCAGCGCTTGCCTCAATAGTTCGGTGAAGCTGTAGAGACGTTTCCAGGTCAAGAGCGTATTCATTTCGAAAAAAAAAGACATACAATGATTATTTGTATAATTCATGACAACAATATACCAAATGGCTGTTGAGACAGTAGCAATATTTATGAAGGTAGTTCTGCACTCGATTCTCGTTTTAAATCAATTTAAAAAAATAGGTGTTTGATATTTGACCTAATTATTTAGAAACACGAAAATTATACACAATCCTCTACGCGTCTATGTTAAAGCACAGTGTCAATGACCGGCGGGTGAATCCACTTTCATTTGAAAGGTAACGTGCGAACGTCAGCAACAAAACAAAAGAGTTTATTGCTCGTTTTACTATCGAAAGTTATTAACACCGGGTCGCCCATTGTAGCTTTTGGCACCGGTCATTGCATTTAAGTTTATTATTTTATTTACACGTTTGTAGCTACACTTTTTGAAATTCTTAGAACAAACTTTAACTTACGTTTTCTTGGTTGTTTATTCTTATTTGTTTTAACGTTCTTATTTTAAATATTTAAAGTTAACATGAAGTGTCATATCATAGAATACTGCGAGTGTCTAATTCTTCACCTCGTATGGTATAGGTCCTCGAGAATCATTAAAGACTAAATTTCAGAAATTCGGTATCTTAATTCTGTCCTCCCAATACATTCTTAATCATTTAAAACATCATATTATCATATTAAATCATTTAAAACTTAGATAAGCTTGTTTGAGTAAATGACTCGCATACTTTGAATATTAGAAACAATAACAAATTGGTCATTCCATGTTTCAGGCTCGCTAAGACCAGTAAGAGTTTTTTTAGGTAATAGTGTTCGGTTTTATAACAAAGACCCAGAACATATTAGTATTTTGCCGGATAGCGAGTTCAAGAACCATGTCATGTGGATTTTAATGTCTAACTGCTATTATAGAGTGGGTATATATACACTCATTTGTATAGGTATATGTATATGCGAACGATTGTGACGTCTGGATATGACGCCCCTCTGTTAACTTGAATTGCCACAAAAACTCTAAGGAAAGTTTTAACAAGACGACCACTATCTTGTTAGTTTATTGGAGTGATCCCAATAAACTTGTAATATATATATTTTTTTATATCACAGGAGGCAAACGAACAGATGGGTCCCCTGATGTTAAGTGATCATCACCGTCCATAGACACTTGCAACACCAGGGGAGTCGCAAGTGTGTTGTCAGCCTGTGTTGGGGTGCGAGGGAAGGAGAAGGGAAGAATAGGAAAGGGAGGTGGACCTCCGGCGTTCTCATTGACCGAACGAAACGCACCAATGCAAGTTGGACACGCCGCCGTGGTCTGGGGGTTAATTTCGCTCCCGCACACCCGATTAGGCCTCCCACGGCAGCGGCTCAAGCCTAGGTTCGATCCCTCGGTAGGGAGCCCTTGAGTGCGTTGCTTGCGCGATACGGTGACACACAAATATACATCACCACTACAACACTACACGACCACCCCCACACTCGTGCACGCCTACACGCTTACACATGAAAGTGGAAGGGTTTACTTTTTTTTCCCTTATCGAACTGAAAAACTCTCAATTTTCCGATAATAAATATATGGAGGAGTTGTTGAGGCATGTACGCTTGGTACACATATACGTTTCAACAACTCATACAGATATGAATAGTTAGCTAGGTTAGCTAAGATAGGTCGCGATTTAGCATGCAACAGGCAACAGCCAACCCGAGGTGTGCCGTGCACCCTTGAGCTGGTTGCCAAAATAAAGTCGGCGGAGTGCCTTAAGCGCTCGCCTTAGTAGTTCGGTGAAGCTGTTAAGACCTTGCTGGGTCAATAGCGTAGTAATTTCGAAATAAAAAAAAAAAAACCAATGCAAGTAATGTTACTTCACGTCGGTGTTTCTGTGTGTCAGGTGGTACAACCGCGGACGAGCCGACCCATTCATGCTGAAACCAGTAATAGCTTCAGCTTGGCTTTGTCACCTACAAAAATTATAATCACCTATTCGAAAATGGCAGTAATACTGTACTAGAAGATTGGATACCAAAAATAAAATACTAATAACTCACATTTTCGATTCATTAATAACGTTTCGAAATTTCAGAATTCAATACAGAAACTGAAAAGTTACCCTGTTGACACAGGAACGAATGACATCGGCCGTCCCTCGCGTCGTGCGGACGTTAATTTGTTTTCTCTCGAGCCACAGATCGATAAACGACACGCTCGAACGACCGTCTCCATTGTAAGAGACGACACGAGTCACAATAATATTATTAAAAAAAAAGTCCAAGCAGTGATAGGAACTGCCGACAGAAATAAAAACTCAAAACTATAGAATAACTGTGCCCTTTTTGAAATTTATAACCAATTTTTTTAAACTATATTTTTGGCAAAAAAAAAATCAGATTATTACTGCCATTGTTCGTGCAATCACTTCAATATCCGTCGTGTAAGTTAATATTCTAAAAAGGTGGTGGATCCCTTGTTAGAACCTTCAAGGGAGTTTTTGTGGCATTTCAGAATTTAATGCTCCTTGGTATTATTTTCCTTTTACTTAACTTATGCACAATAAACTCATTATATTACGTAAAACACCACCGAATTTATAAAATATAGAGCCAAATAACACAAGATTATGAATAAAACATAAAATCCACTACTTGACAGACTAAAATCCGGCCAAAAAACAGATTATAATCAATTATAGACTGAATTATTTAAATTTCATATACAAATTATTTTTTTTAACTCAAAGGAGGATCAACAGGTGGGTCACCACCGTCTGTAGACACCAGCAACATCAGAGGAGTCGCGAGTGCGTTGCCAGCCTGTGTTAGTAGGGAAGGGGAAAGAGGAAAGAGAGAGGGGTGGGGAAGTGAGCCTCCGGCGGTCTCACTAACGAAATGTAACAATGCACAAGCACTGCTACTTCACGTCGGTGTTTCTGTGTGTCGGGTGATAGTACCTGGGGCGAGCCGACCCATTCATGCTGAAACCAGTAGTAGCTTCAGCGTGGATCTACCACCTATAATTATTAACATTAGTCTGGTTTTCGCGTCCATTGGCACTCGGAGCAATAATTATATACGTTTTATTTAATTAATCAAATATATGATGGGTTACACAAGCACCGAAAATATATTTAATCATAACATGTACACAGGCCGCTATACCACTCGTCGTTAGACTGATGTAAACGCAATACGTCACGAGCATGTCGCCAGTATGGGTCACGTCAACCCTTAAGTTCTTCCTCGACCAAATAAATGTTCCCAACAAAATTGATCAATATGGCAAAATAAACTTCATTAAAAATGCGGGGTGGTAGGGTTATACAGCCCGACTGGGTCGCAACCACCATGTATATGGCAAAAAAGCCCGTCATAGTGACTCGCTTTTGCACGTCGCGTTTCGGGATCAGCCTGTGCATATCCAGTACCGGGTGACTTTCGTCATTATGGCCGGCATGACAGTGGCGACCGACGATGAATGATCTGTCTCGCGGTGGTCGCCACTGTTCTTGGAGTGTACTATGCTTACTATCAGGCATAGTACAGTCACTTTGTCGTGCTTCAATAAAAAAAAAAGAAACGTTTCTTCTAAAATAAAATAACCAACAAAAATAGTAACTTAATTACTCTATCTAATGAAGAAAACCGTATGAAAATCCGTTCAATAGTTTTTGAGTTTATCGCGAACAGAGTGTAGCAGAGGATTTTGTTTTTTACATATGATAATTTGATTTTGTCATATTCGCGTACAATAAAAAACTGTAGAGAAAGTGACGTGAGCTGAGCGAATGGAAACGCGCAGTGTTGTGCCAGTGAGCCCTTAACCCCATGCCACTTGTAATTCTACGTGATGTTCGCAATGATTCCGCAAGTCCTTATTGTCTGCGAGTCGCATCGCACCACGCCTGACGTTAACGGGTTCCGAGTTCGACGTCCGTTTATTACTTGCGGCTTGTTTTTCCATCCTTCTATCTTCGTTTGATAAAAATAATTAAAATCCTAATACAAGTTATCCTTGTATCCGATATTTATCTTCTATCTACACATAATATACGTAAGAATCACAGTAGGTGGTAGAGGCATGCTGATGTTATTACTGGATTCAGTATGAATGTGTCGGCAAGCCCGGTGTAGTACCACCCGACACACAGGAACAACCGCGTGAAGTAACAGTGCTTGTATTGTTGCGTTTCGTTTGGTCAGTGAGAAAAAGCAAAAGATTTTATCTCGGGAGATGAAGATAGCACTTAGAACCATAACGCGTATTTTAAAAGATGACTTAAGACATGCAGCCTATAAGAGACGCACTGGTCATTTCCTAACTAATTTAAAAAAGAATATGGTGGTAAAATCGAAACAACTACTGAAGCGGTACGCAAAGGGAGGTCGCAGAAAAAAATTGTTTACGGATGAGAAAATTTTTACAATTGAACATTTTAACAAACAAAATAACCGTAATTATGCCCAAAGCTCTAAGGAAGCTTCCCAATTAGTCGACAGAGTGCAAAGTGGCCACTATCCGACTTCAGTGATGGTTTGGTGGGGTATTAGCTATGAAGGAGTGACTGAGCCATATTTTTGTGACAAAGGTATCAACACATCGGCACAAGTGTATCAAGATACCATTCTTGAGAAGGTAGTGATGCCCCTTAACAACACCATGTTCAATAACCAAGAATGGTCCTTCCAGCAAGACTCGGCGCTAGGTCATAGAGCTCGGTCTACGCAGTCTTGGTCGGAAACGAACGTTTCGGACTTCATCAGAGCTGAAGACTGCCCGTCGTCTAGTCTCGATCTTAATTCGCTGGATTATGATTTACGGTCGGTCAGTTTTAGCGAGTACGGATTGTTCTAAACGCCCTGATAATTTGGAGTCCCTAAAACATTCCGTACGATTGGCAGTGAAGAATTTTCCCATGGAAAGCGTGCGTGCTTCTATTGATAACTGGCCTCAACGATTAAAGGACTGTATTGCAGCCATTGGAGACCACTTCGAATAAGCTTTTTATATTTGAAATTGTTTTATATTGATGTATTAAACTAACATATTGTAAAAGTAATAAATGTTATTTGAAATAGAAAAAACGTTTTTCTTTGTTACAGTATTTATGGCAAAACTAAGTATATATATAGAACATACGAGTCTTATAGGACTTAGCGATTGATTAGAATCTCACTTAACGTTAAATGTCGATGCAGTCCAAGATTTTAAAGATGCTAAGACCAGAGGGAGACTGGCTCTCAAGTGCGTGTTCCGAAACACACCAGTGCTTGGCGATAGATTTACAACTTGAGAGTGGTAACTATCTAGACGGGCTTAGAAAAACCGTCATGTACCGTCAATCCGTACTTACTTGTAAACGATTTGAGTGACCGAGTAGCAGCAACTTACCTGTTGAAAAGACACGAAATCATTTAACAAACGTTTAAAAACAATTACAGAGCAGGTATGTAGGTAGGTGTATGGAGGCACCATGGGGTTTTAGTCCGTGCAAATCGGACATAACCCATCCTCAGCTGTCCCACGGGATGGGTATCTGTTAGGGATTTTACCATGATAAAAAAAAAAAGAAAAAAAAAGGTATGTAGGTAGGTGGTAAAACCACGCTGAAGTTATTACTCGTGAATTACGCGGAAGTTATTCAGCATGAATGGATCCGCTCGCCCACTGTACTAGTATCCGACGCACAGAAACACGGACGTGAACTAACAGTGCTTGCATTGTTGCGTTTCGTTGGGGAAGTGAGAACACCGGACGCAGTCTTCTCCTCCTCTGCCTTCCATCCCTTCCCCTGCCCCGCCAACACAGGCTGGCAACGCACTTGCGACTCCTCTGGTGCTGCAAGTGTCTATGGACGGTGGTGATCGCTTTGCATCAGGTAACCCACCTGTTCGTTTGCCTCTAATGATAAAAAAAAAAACGTTGTGGTCTGTGGTATTTGGGTTCCGATACTGTGTCGACTGCCGTGAGATCTAATCATGCAGTGAGCTTTAGCTATCGGCGATTTAAAACGTCTTGTTGAAACTGTAGCATGGTGTTAGTGTGATAGTCTTAGCTCAGCGGTTAGCTATAATATTCACGTTGACAGTCTAATGCCAAACATCTTGAAATGTATTCCGGTAGCTACGTTTTTTTTTTATCGAAGCACGACATAGTGACTGCACTATGCCTGATGTTAAGCATAGTACAATCCAAAAACATCGGCAACCACCGAGAGACATTATCCATCGCCGGTTGCCGCTGTCATGCCGGTCATAATGACGAAAGTCACCCGGTACTGGATATGCACAGGCTGATCCCGAAACGCGACGCGCAGAAGCGAGTCACTATGACGGGCTTTTTCGCTATATGCATGGTGGTCGCGACCCAGTCGCGCTGAAAAACACTACCACCCCGCTTTCGCCATTGCCTCGTTCGTTATTCAGCAGGGTGCACCACGTGCAGGTGAGGTTGGCTTGGGTGTCTCAAGTCTTAAGATGTTACTCGACACCCCTTACACCCCTGAGAGCCAGTTCCCTTTGGCAACCCCTTTGTTGCGGGTCAGAAGTTAAGAGTTTAGGAATACCCATAAGAAACATTCCAAAGAGAAATATTCTAAACAAGTTATCAACTGAAAAAATAGGAAAAAAAACTCATTTTATTATTTCATTCAATTTACTAACGAAAGGAGTCAACTAATAAAAAAGGAAAAAAAAACATTGAAACAGAGTGGAACGAGACGCAATTTCCCGAATAATGGCCAGCGGAAACGGCTGCGACGATGACGTCACGGCATTTCCGGTCACACGGGGCGGGGCGGTGCTGCGGGCCTAATTTCAACCCTACCTAGGAGTATATATTATACTAAATATTTCGTAGAGGCCTGTCAAGCCAATAGCGTAATCAACACAGACATAACTGCCGACAGAAGTGAAAAACTCAAAACAACAGAATAGCTGTGTTCTTTTTGAAATTTAAAGTCAATTGTACTGTGTATTATTTTATTTTTTTAATTTCTATATTGTCATTATTATAACAGTCTCTATTGGCATCGCCCATGGTATATTTCCATCTATTGTCACTCTGATTTAAGAAAAATTTAATAATATTGGTATTTATAGTTTGATAAATCAATAAACTGTATGGAAATATATATGATTATTGCTCCGAGTGTCAGAAGATGTAAAACCAGACCACTGTCAATAATTTCAATAAACAAATTGTGGAAATTTTAATATTTATAATTTACACCATTATGGTGTAAAAATTCAAAAGATAACACAGTTATTTCATTGTTTCCAGTTTTCACTGCTGCCGACAGTCCTTATGCCTGATATGACTTCTTTTTCCATGTCGCTACAGTTAAAGTTACGCGCAATAACAGTAAATAAAAATACAAGACTTCAATAACTCATATAAGTATGAAGTACATAGGCGACCGAGCCTAGCTCGATTCTTTAAAAAACATTTTTAAATAATAATAAACAGGTTTGCCTCACAAAATTAACATTAAAAAAAAGGATATAAAAAATCTATCTCTTCTGCTGTCACTCGGATTCGAACTGGGGTTACACGGGGCTTCGAAGCGTCCGATTTCCATCGGTGAGCTATTTTCGTTTTGACAGCGCCGACGAATTTACCTTTAATTCTAGCTATATTTTTTCATTGCCTGAAATTTCAGTTAAAAAAATATTCTATGAATAAAATCTAGCTAGATCGATTTATCGTCCCCAAAACTACCTACATACTAAGTTTCACGGAAATAGATGACGCGGTTTCCGAGATCCTGAGACAAATATAAAAATATACAAGAATTGCTCGTTTAAAGGTTCATACTTTAATATAAAGCTTAGTTTAGGTCGCGAATTGCATGAACAAGGCAACAGCAGAAGCCAAGGTGTGCCGTGCATCCTTGAGCTAGTTGTCAAAATAAAATCGGCTGAGTGCCTTAAGCGCTCGCCTTATTAGTCCGGTGTAGCTGTTAAGGTCTTGCTAGGCTAATAGCGTAGTTAGATCCAAAAGAAAGAAACAAACCGTAATTAATTTGACACGTAGTTTTAAAAGAACAACATAACACCGGTTAATTTCTAATAACCGGTAACATTTGAAATCGAATCGCTAAAATAAACGGTATATATGCCTCGGTTTTAAATAAATTTTATAGGTATTCGATTTCTGAAAATCAATTCCGAGGGATTCCTATTAGATTCCAAATTAAAATATCGCCCCGAGTTTAGTGAGTTATTTTAAAATGTGCAATCCCGTTGCGGACAATCGTTTCGATACGCGTTACCAGCTTACTCTACTACGAACATTGGATTCACGTCGTTTTCTACAATGCTAATATAATAAGCAAAGATTTACGGTGTTATTACAAAAAAGTTGAATACGTTTTGAATAATTGCTTGCAAAAAAATTTGAGTACATTCGTATTGAATGCACCGCGCTCGCCGAACGTTCGACATCTTGCTCTTTTATCTCGCATAGGTTAGGTTAGACTTACGAAAAAGGATAACGCGAACGTGCCCCGTTAGCGTTCGGCAAGCGCGGTGCATTTAATACGATAGAACCAACACTTTTTTTAAAGCAAGTATTCAATACGTATTTAATTTTTTTTGTAATAATCATGGTTAATGTTTTGTAAGTTGTAAAAAGCATTTAACAGATTTTAAAAATTCTTAAGAAAACTTCGAAATTAAGATTAACGCGTGCGAAGTTGCGACCAAAACTATTATTGTACAATTGTTCGTGGTTCAAGTAATAGTAATCAATCACTTTAATTTCAATACATATTTTTTAACGGCTTCATGTCTTTGAAGTGATATTCTTATGGGAGGGACTTGAAACTCTTATCGGTAACATTTTTGTGTGACGAAATATGGTAAACACTGTGTCGGATAGAGTGTTGGAAACAACAACTGTTCTTGTCCGCTCACCGAAGTTAAGCAACGTTGGGCGCGGTCAGTACTTGGATAGGTGACCGGTTGGGAACACTACGTGTAGTTTGTTGTATTTTTTTTTAATTAAAATGTTTCTAAAACAAACATTTTACTTCTATTGTATGTCATTACGACACACTCTATTTTTTACTTTATTGGTGTACCTTAATATCCATTGATAATTTACTATGTGGTCTAAGATGGCAACATGGTAAAACCTAGAGAAGTGCTGGTGGCTAGCAAGTGTAACTGTCGGAAGACACTAATAGATGCTTCGCGCTACATTTTCAGTTTAAAGACAGTAACTAACAATGCGGGTAATAGAAAAAGCACTATCATCGTTTTATGTTTTCCTGGAGAGAAAACTCCGGCTCGTTGAAAGAATTCAATCTTGACCACTCGGTCACTTAAAATAAAGATTTATTATTAAATAAATACAACAAAGATTACACAGTTGGTCAACTAGCTCTCCAATAGCGTATAACTTCGCTGATGAAAAAGTGAAATAAATATTGTTCTTCTAGTAGAAGCAATTATTGTTTTTATTGTTGCCTAATAGAAATACCACTCTATTTTTTAATTAAATAAAACGACTACGAGGTTTGCCAATACTAATTTACAAAACGTTTCATTTCATCTGTTTTCTTTTTATATTGCTTTTTAAAAATTGAGATCCTTCATAAAAGGAAAATACAGAAGTTTATTTTATTGAGAGTCATTGTATTTTATATAAAGTGAATATTTAACTAGGTAATCTAAACCAAGGTCAGTACTAGTAAATTGATTTTACAAGCTGTTTGGATGGATGACTAGATATTTATTTATTTATTTAGATATATATATATATGTATATCAACCATCTAATGAAAGCTAGAACATTAGTTTCTAGGGCAGTTCAAGAAACATTGTGTCTACGGACCTTCTCGATCATAAAATTAGGGTTACAATCGTAATTTTTTTTCGCACTGACTACGCTATTGGTCTAATAGGCCTTTACAGCTTCACTGGACTCCTAAGATTAACACCTAAGGCACTCTGCCGATTTTATTTAACAACTAGCTCAAGGCGCACGGCACACCTCGGCTTCGATTTTTACTTAAGTTACGCATATGTGTATCTTAGTAACTCGTATATGTATTTCGTATCGAGCAACTAAGTAAGCCAAACTAAGTTCGATAAGAAAAAAAAATGTCAGGCGAGATATGTTTAAACAGTTTTATGTGTCTATTCCGCTCCTAGATAGATAAAAAACATTTCACTATGAAATATAGTAGTACTTTTAAGTATTTTTTTTTTTTTTTTTTTTTTTTTTTTTTTTTTTTTTTTTTTTTTTATAACGTGGGGAAATCCCTTATGGATACCCACCCTCCCGGGGGAGAGGGTGGGTTATGTCCGACTCGCACGGACTAAAACCCCACGGTGTACCGTCAGACCGTGTTGTTGGGGCGGCAAGGGATCGTTCTAGCTAATCAACCTTGTAGAGCCGCCCCAACGGTCCGCCCGGCGGAAGGTAGCCGCCGGGCTCCTACCTATAGAGAGGCAGACTGAGTACACACCAGCTGCCTCCCCTCGTCCACCGGACCTGTGCAATGAAGGGAAGAGCCCCCCGGTTGCATCCCCTCAGGTCCGGCTACGGTGGCAGGAGGAGTTGGGCAAAACGCCGCCTCCTCCTGCCGGTCCTCTGTTGGCGGAGACGGCCACTTAGAGGATCTACCTCGCGGGCCCTCTCCGCCGCCTCCTTTTGCGAGATGACCTCTTCGCAAAAGGAGGCCATTGCTCGCCACGCCTGTTCGCTGCCGAGCATGGTGGAGACCACACTCGGCAGCGACAAATTCCCCCCTACCGCCGCCGCCAGAGTGCGGCGCTGTCCCTCCCACGCAGCACACTCAGAAAGCGTGTGCTGCGCGGTGTCTTCCTCAGCGCCGCACTCGTGACAGGCGGCGGTCGGCTCCCTGCGAGCGATCCGGTGCAGGTACCACCCGAAACAGCCGTGCCCAGTCAGTACCTGCACCAACCTGAACGTCAGGGAGCCCCAACTTCTCCCTATCCATTCTCGCAGGACCGGGCGGACGGCGTCGACGGTATACGTCCCGAAGCGCGCGTCCGCCAGGTCCTCCATCCACCTCTCTATTGCCCCCTCCCGTACCTCCCTCCTTTTAACCTCTATCTCCCTGGGAGTCGGAGGCTCTCCACTGCATTTCCTCGCCGCCGTGAATTCGTACACGGCGGCGAGAACTCCTGCCTCCAGCTCCCAGGGAAGGGAGCCGGCGAGCGTGAAGGCCGCCGCAGAAGACACCGTCCGGTACGCCCGGATCGCCCTCAGTGCCACTGTGCGCTGCGCATTACGCAGCACGCGCACGTTGCCGGCACCGAGGGCGTCTGCCCAAACCGGTGCCCCGTAGGCGGCCATTGCCCGCACGACTCCCATGAAGAGTCGACGGCACCCGGCACCCGGCCCCCCAATATTGGGGAGCAACCGGCCGAGTGCCGCCGCTGCCCCAGCAATTCGCGGCCCGAGCCCCGCAAAATGGGGCTCGAACCGCCAGCGCCCGTCCAAGGTGAGGCCCAAGTACTTCATTTGGGTCCCCACCCTGATACGGGCGCCCTCCACCATTATGTGGGCCCCAGGAGGTGGCCCCCGCCGAGGCCCATGCAAAAGTATGGCCTCGGTCTTCTCGAGGGCCACCTTGAGGCCCAATCTCCTTATTCGCCTGATCACGAGGGTTGTGGCCATCGTGACCAGGCGCTCCACCTCCTTCCAGTCCCCCCCCCGGGCTACGACTAGGGTGTCATCCGCGTAACAAATGAGGCGCGCTCCATACGGGAGTACGCCACGGAGGACAGTATCCTTTTAATAATTTCTGTAAATTTCTTATATAGTGCTACGTCTATACTTGTTCACGAATTTACTGATATCCGATGTTATTAGCGACATTAATTCGATTACTTCCTGCAAATCTGAGTTTTAAAATGAACCCAAATAAAGCTGCACTTTTATCCGAAAGAGAGAAAAGTCTGGATAAAAAGAGACAACAGGTTGTTAAAATTTCGAAAAGGAAAAGTACTTTTTTATTGTACCTCTTAACGCTATTATTAAATCATATTTACATCTGAAACTACATAATTATAGTTTTAAAGATCTGTCTGGTCGGTATTAAATTTAGATGAAAGATTCGATGGTTTCAAAGTACAGTGACCGGAAAAGAATGATGCTTCATAAACAAAATTCAACTTGCAAGAGGCAGTTAATCAAGAATTTCGATTAATGATTTACCCCTTTTTTTGTCCGCTTCTAAGGGTGGGCGAACAGATGTCTCCGGAGGAAGCCGCCTCTATACGTCCTCCAGGCGTGCGCTTAGCATATTAGCGAGCGACGCCTGGGACTGCTCCATCCGGGAGATCACCCCGAAAAGGACCTCCTCCCACTGAGTGGGAGGCTCCACCACGCCTGATGCCAGCATAGGGGGAGGGGGTAGAGGCATCTCCTTCTTGGCGTTGGCCTCCCTCCGCCAAGCCAGAATCTCCGCCTTCAGATCCTCAACATGTCGGCGAAGGTTCTTATTCTCTAATGATTTACCATAACATAACCAAAAAAAACTTGAGAGGTGTCAAGGGACACCCGGATGGAACGAAGTTCCTTTCGATTAATTAGTGAAGGAATTGTAATAATTTTTATTTTTTTTAAGTTATAATAATATTTTTTTTTATTATTAACTAATATAATGTTATATAAACTTAATCAGTAGGCTCAATTTTCGTAATAATTGGCTTGTGGTAACTGAAGTAGGAAACATATGTTTGGGATCATTATTATTATTATTTTTTATTATTTACAAAAAACCTGTATACACTCAACAAAAATAATCGTCACGACACCACACTGTTCAATGCGAAATAGAAATGAAAATATCTGGCTTGCTTTCTATAAGAGAGTGAGAGACAGACAGAGAAACATGCGACGCCGCACAGCTTACAATAGCTTACTATAGCAAAAAGTGTCGTGACAAATGTTCGTAAGAATTTTTTCCGTCTAGCCTCCTTTCACAACGCGCGATAAGGAACTTCGTTCCAAAATAACATGAACGTTGAAATATACGTAATATATATAATATACGTAATATATTACACCATAACTTAACGAGTATTTAATGGAAGAAATTAAAGTATAATAAAATATTGTTCAAACGCACCGACATAAATGCGAATGGGTCACAAACGTGACGCCCTCGCGCACTCTATACAATTATTAGGTGAATATTCTCCGGTCCGACACACACGGAACGGGCGCGCTAAAACAACCACAGCGCAGAGAGAAGAGCATATTTATAACTAGCTGTACCCGCCGATCCACACGCTTTTTTTAAAAATTGTATTAAAGAAATGTAAAATTGGAGGAATATGTACAATTTCAGAAATGCTGTTTCTATAAGATTTGTGGGTACGACACGTACTGTATTTTTTTTTATATCATAGGAGGTAAAAGAACAGGGTGGGTCACCTGATGTTAAGTGATCAGCACCGTCCATAGACACTTGCAACACTAGTGAAGTCGTAAGTGCGTTGCCAGCTTGTGTTGGGCGATGGAAGGGGGAGGGGGCGGAGGCAAAAGGAGATAGGTAATCTGAGAAGGGTTGGACCTCCGGCGTTCTCACTGACCGAACGAAACGTTACTTCACGTCGGTTTTCTGTGAGCGGGTGGTACTATCCCGAGTTTATCATCAGCAACTTGTTTGGAATCTTAAAGTACCACATAACTACCTCAGTACTCATTCACACTGTATAAGGAAGAGTGAAAGAATGCTTATACTTGTAACTATAAAGTTAATAAAGACAAAATGTTAAAACAGATTATAGTAGAGTGGCGCCAACTGACATGTAGTCCGGTGAAGCTGTTAAGACCTTGCTAGGTCAATAGCGTAGTCAGTTAAAAAAAAAGCCAAGTGACATATGTATTTCTATTCGTAACCTTACACTAGGTCATCATTTTAGTTTTAAAAAAACATTTAAAAGACCATCTATTAGCATGGCAAGTCTCGCATGAAACTTAGTAAGTGAATTAATTGGATAATCTGGTTACTCTATGTGATCTCTGAGCTAGTGTGATGTCGTTTGAAAATGGTATATATTGTATTATGTGTAGGCAGTACTAGATTTTGGGGTGTAAGGGGTGTCGAGTAACATCTTAAGACTTGAGACACCCCAGCCAACCTCACCTGCACGTGGTGCACCCTGCTGAATAACGAACGAGGCAATGGCGAAAGCGGGGTGGTAGGGTTTTACAGTCCGACTGGGTCGCAACCACCATGTATATTGCGAAAAAGCCCATCATAGTGACTCGCTTCTGCGTGTCGCGTTTCGGAATCAGCCTGTGCATATCCAGTACCGGGTGACTTTCGTCATTATGGCCGGCATGACAGCGGCGACCGGCGATAGATAATCTCGGTGATTGCCGATGTTTTTGGATTGTACTATGCTTAACATCAGACATAGTGCTATGTCGTGCTTCGATAAAAAAAAAGATTATACTATTTAGGGCGTGTATAATATTAATTTGGAATCGTAATGTAAATACGTCCGTGTATTTGTATTTGTAATTTTGTGTATGTCATAATAATATAATGGCTTTGTCTGAAAACCAGCGCTGCAATGCTTCTACATGCAAGCCTGCAGCTAATGCTGAGAGACAAAATCCTTTTCATGTCATGCAACACGTCTCGTCTTACTTTAATTTGTGCTTTTCGTGTATGTACATATAAATCTGTGTTGTATGTGATGAACAAATGTATCTTTCATTCTTTCTATATGATTTATGTGAGTAAAACAAAATGATACATTCATAATTCGACTTAAAATACATAATTTGTTGTTATTGTCATAAACGTATATTCACATTTTCAATTGAAAAAGTAAAAAAGTATGGAAGTGTTAATACACGTGTAATTAGCATCATCATATGCGTTAAATGAACTATCTGCAGTCGACTATAGCTTGTTGCATAATCGAATGCAGCCAATTGAGAAACAAGTTTCTAATTCAATAGCCATACCGGCTGACTTTTTACCTTCAAGCTCGCTAGTACTGTCACGGGCAGGAACGGTTATACCGATGTTTAATTAAATTGTTACAGTTATAGAGGGGTGGCCATTTTATATAAGCGGAAACTTATTTAGGCACGTTGAGCGGAATTCTCGGTAAAAGATCTATATATAAATCTTTATACTAACATTATAAAGAGGTAAAGTTTGTGAGTTTGTGACGTTGTAGGGGGTAATCTTAGGAACTACTGGTCCGATTTGAATAATTCTTTCAGTGTTATATAGCTCATTTCTTAGGAAAGGTTATATATCATCACGCTAAGACAAATAGGAGCGGAGCACTAATGAAAAATGTTTCAAAATCGGGATTTTTTCTCTCTCTCTTAAGAGCTTCCGCTGCGTGTCGACGTTAGTCATAGTAACTATTCCACGCGGACGAAGTAGCGGGCAGCGGCTAGTAATTTTATAATTTTTGAACGTAATTATTACAGAGCGAATGTGTATGCACGGATAATGGAATTGAAAAGCATTTAGTCATCAGTTGCCGAGTCGAATTGGGTCGTCACTACCTCAGTCACCAGTCTGCGAACAGTTAATTTCAACACAGTGTTTTCAGATCGAACTTCCTACCATTTGATTTTGTAATTCTATTTGATTAAATGTAAATACTAGAAACTGTAATAAACTGGTCGTCCCATGTTTCAGACTTAGCAAAACCAGTAATAGTTTCTTAGGTAACAGTGTTAGGTTTTACAATAAAGTCCCAAAACATGTTACCGATTTGCCGAACTGTAAATTTAAGCACCATGTCAAGCGGGTTTTAGTGACAAAAGGATATTATAGAGTGGATCAGTATGTGAACGATAGTGATGTCTGTAATTGACTCCTCTCTGTGCATCCACTATAAGTCATTGTACGATGTATTGGAAATGTATGTAAAAACAAAAATTTACCCGATCGAGTTTCTTGCGGGTTCTTCTCGATGGCTGGGTTGTTTCCGAACCGGTGGTAGTTTTTGACATTCATAAGTGCCTTATTAGGGCCTAAACTGAATAAAGTATTTTTGATTTTGAGGAAGTTACATCCTAACAGTGTGAACTCACGCCGTCAGATTCAGCTATTACCTTAAGAATTCAAATTATGATGAACTATTTACAAAATTAAAACGTGGCGCCATCTATAACAATCGGTTCTACAGTTTTCCGTCAAAAAACTAATTTAGAACGCCATCTGTTCGAGACTGCTGAAACCTACAATCATAACAATAATCAACATTGACAATCGTTTAAATTGCAATTGAAAAATATTGAGGCCTTTAATCGAAATATAAATTATTCTATCTCTCAAATTGGACTAAATTATATATATATTTCAGACAATGGACTTTTACATATTAATAACCTAGCGGACCCAGCGGATGTTGTCACGCCTTAACAATAAAATTACCCTGGCAAATCAAATATCTAACCTTTCCCTATGAATCACTTTATCCACAGGTGAAAACCGCATGAAAATCCGGTCAAAAGTTTTTGAGTTTATCGCGAACAGTCAGACAGATAGACAGACGAGATGGGAGATTTTGTTTTATACTATGTAATGTAGTGACAAAACCAACTTAAACAAAATAAATTTTAGTACAAAAAAAAAAAACAAATCACACCACTAGAAACACAAGCAAGCGAATGCCGGCAGATGATTCGTCACCATATCGGCGAGGGGAAATGTGGAGTTAAGAAGCGGGATGTCGCCCATTGGTCTGGTGTTTCCCTCCAGCGTATTTGTGGAGGCTATGCTTTTAGCAGAGCATTTTTCCTCGAAATGGCAAAACGAATATGAAAAATGACACCGTATGAATGGCGTCGGCATGAGAGGAGTCACCGGCGAAGCCTATAGGGCATAATAAATCCGTCAACTGACGACACGGCCAATGTCTGGTTGAATTCAATGCGCTGAGCTTGAAATGCCCCGGGCGGATTCGCCTGTGACGGATCTATATAACATGAATCAGGCTGTGTATGTACGTACATAGCAGTATATACTGACGGCTGTGTTGTGGAATTCCGTAAGTCTATAATACTAGCCTCTGCCCGCGACTTCGTTCGCGTGGAATAGATACACTAACACTAACACGCAGCAGTTCTCAAAAGGAAAAAACATCCCGATTTTGAAACATTTTTCATCTGTGCTCCGCTCCTAGTAGTCTTAGCGTGATAATAAATAGCCTATAACTATTCTCGATGAATGAGCTATATAACACTGAAAGAATTATTCAAATCGGACCAGTAGTTCCTGAGATTACCCCCTACAAGGTCACAACGTCACAAACTCACAAACTATTGATAATTAATAAATCTTAAAACTAAGCCGCAACGCTATCTATCTGGTGCAATTGTAAATCTAAGCCATTCTCGAATCCAACTGAAGATACACAAAAATGACATCAAAATCTTAGGATTTTAGGATGAGTTTAGTCACTTACACACGAATAGAAGAATTATGTATACAACTAGCTATACCCTAATTTAAAAAAACAGTGTCTAATAAAATTATATGAATGTATTACGTCCATTTACTTTTCTACATTTCTCTCGTACTTAAGCCACGTAGACATTAGAATTCCAATAACTTTTGATAGAGTGATCCGATTTTAATGAAACAAATACTAAATGTTACTCGAAGATATGCTTCATGATTTCCTTTAAGGTTCTATTGTGAACATGTACTTTAGTAGGGATGCATGTCCAAACAACTCAGATAGGTCGCGAATTGCATGTATCAGGTAACAGCCCAAGCCGAGGTATGCCGTACACCCTTGAGCTAGTAGTAGTGTTGCCTTAAGCACTCGCTTTAGTAGCGGACGGACCGCTAGATGTTACTATGTTAATTCTAATTTAATTATACAAACACGTAGCTTCGATAATAATGTCAATATTTTTAATGGGCCTACAATTCCTAATACATATTTATGTTTACCAATACATTATAATATTAAAAGTTTTTTGACGTAAAACTCAATTTTATCGGTGACGTTTTTATTGAGCCATGTTGCCTTTTAAGATGATTGTTGTTTGTCAGGTATCAAGTTGTATATCTATACTAATATTATAAAGAGGTAAAGTTTGTGTGTTTGTTACGTTGTAGGGGGTATTCTCAGGAACTATTAGGTCCGATTTGAAAATTTTTTTCAGTGTTATATACCTCATTTATCGAGGAAGGTTATAGGCTCTATCTATACTAATATTATAAAGAGGTAAAGTATGTGAGTAATTGTGAGTTTGTGACGTTGTAGGGGGTAATCTTAGAAACTACTTTTCCGATTTGAAAAAAATTTTCAGTGTTATATAGTTCATTTATCGAGGAAGGTTATAGGCTATATATCATTATGTTAAGACCAATAGAAGCGGAGCACCAATGAAAAATATTACAAAATTGGGATATTTTTCCCTCTTGAGAGCTTCCGCTTCGAGTTAGCGTTCGCCCAAAGTAACTATTAATATGAGGACGAAGTCGCGGGGAGAGACTAGTTGTTCACAATTCCAATGTGGAAATTAATACATTTAAATAATCCCGACTGTAAATTAATAACTTGAAGAGGCACTTACGTAGGCTGGCATGACAGTGGCGACTGACGAAGGATGACGTATCTCTCGACAGTCGCTGTTGTTTTTGGATTACACTGTGCTTACCATGAGGCATAGTGCCGTGCTACTATAAAAAAAAAGTTAAAAATTTAAAAAAGAATACAGTTATTCTATTAATTTGAGTTATCACTTTTGTCGGCACTTCTCACGGCTGGCTTGACTATTTTTTCCCATTATTACGTTCTATATCGTAATTTGTATGAAGGAATGTATATTCTTGTAACATTTTACAAGAGTATAGAATAGGAGATACTCCGCATGCCGCGTTTAAAAGTTAATACAATTTAAAACAGAATAATTCGTCGTGTTACAGCATTTATACTAATCTCTATGAGTTCATTTTTTTTAATCAAAGGACGCAAACGAACAGGTGAGTCACCTGATGTTAAGTCATCACCACTGTCCATAGACACTTGTAACAGCAGGGGAGTCGCAAGTGCGTTGCCAACCTGTGTATGGGGGAGGGAGAGAGAGAAAGGGAAGGCGGGCGTCCAATGCTTTCACTGACCGTACGAAACCCAACCATGCAAGCAATGTTACTTCACGTCGGTGTTTCTGTGTTCGGGTGAGTGCGTTATGCGCTCGCCCCAGTATTCCGATGAAGCTGTTAAGGCCTTGCTAGGTCAATAGCGTAGTCAGATGGAGGAAAAAAAACATTTGGGTCGAATGGTAAAGGCGAGACGACACATTCATGCTGAAACCAGTAATAGCTTCACCTTGGCTCTACCACCTACAAAATAAATACTATGTATAGATACTGTATGCAGTTTAGTAGTTGGCAGAACGCAGCGTCCGTCGAGCGTCGCTCGAGACTCCATACATTTTTAAAAGCGCACTCCGCAATTCGTGGGTCCTCACGTGGGACGTATTTTTTTTTACAGTTATTACAAGAATAACATTTTTAGGGCTGTCACAAATGACGACTACATTAGAGTCTTTTATCAAATTCATGTTTATCTCTTTAGCCTCTATGTAGGAGCGAAATGTGTATCTGATCTGTGAAGTTTTGTATTTGTACTAATATTATAAAGAGGTAAAGTTTGTGACGTTGTGAGTTTGTGACGTTGTAGGGGGTAATTCCAGGTACTACTGCTCCGATTTGAAAAATTATTTCAGTGTTATTATAGCTCATTTATGGAGGAAGAGGCTATATGTCATGTTAAGAACCAATAGGGGCAGAGAACCAATGAAGGATATTTAATTTTTTTTATTTTCGCGTGTTATCTTCCGCTGCGTGTTAACGTTAGCCTATAGTAACTATGACTAAGCGGACGAAGTCGCGGGCAGGGGTTAGTGTAATATATAAAAATCTCATGTCACCGTGTTAGTGTTAGAACTCCTCCGAAACGGTTGGACCGATTTTTATGAAATTTTAAATGTATATTTGGTAGATATGAGAATAGGCTGTAATGTGTATTTTATACCTCTAGGTGATTCGGGCATCCCTATCCAGAATCTTTTTTTGACATTTTTTTTTATTCACCATCCAAAAATATCCCAAATTTTCACCTTCCCAACTAAACCTCCAACACATTCTCTTTAATTCACGATTTTAATCTATTGGTACGAACAATATACTAAAGATTCAACGGTCGTTAGTATTTCAAACAAAACAAAATTAATGATGAATAACAGATGGCGCCACGTTCTCCACATCGAAATACACATGCGTCATTCATTCACTAAAACAACTAGGTTTTTTTTCTCGAACTGATTACGCTATTGACCTAGCAAGGTATTAACAGCTTCACCGGACTACCCTATCAACTAGTTATTTGTTTGAGTTAGTCTCTGATTGTTTGGGTTGTAGGTTCTTTAACATTTTGGAAATACAATTGAAACCGGTAGTCTTGTCAACGGGCAAACATACATTTCAGTTTGACATATACATTCTAAAAATTCATTACAATGAAGTATTGGAATTTCTTTTTTCCAAATATTTTAGGAAACGCAAACTCTTTTCACTTACACATACATTCAAAAAATACGATAAATACATTACATAATACAGACAAAAGTGTCTTATATATCCTTACAAGTACACAAAAAAAAAAACATTACGTTTAGCAAGTAAGGAAAATTTTCCCCTACCGTGCCATAAAAAATTCCCTTCAAAAACGACGAGTGACAACCCTTGTTGTTGTTTCTTCTCATTTTACTATCGCAGGGTTAAACTATATAGGGGGAGGCGAAATTTCGCTTAAGTAATTCCACGTATAACATTTGCAAGAGGATCGCTCATTCGAGCCCCCGCGGGAATATTGGTATGTCTATATTTCGAAGTAGTCAAAACTCCTAGAAATGTATGAACACCTTGCGTCATAACATTAGACGTAATACACAGCTGTAGTAATTTAGTAACATATTATTCCAACACTGTTTATTACATAAAAAGGGGCATCGTCAAAACACATGATATAAATGAAACTTCTGTATTACAGAGAAACGTTTTAATTAAAAAAAAATGTATACAACAAGAAGTCAACGTGACGCACTGTTCCCAGGAGGTCACCAATTCAAGTAATCGTCGCGTTCAACGTTGCTTAATTAAGGTGATCGAACGAAAACCGGTGTTATCAACACTCTATACGACACAGTGTCTACCCCGACCAGTACGTCACACAAAAATATTGCGGATTAGACCTACAGTTTTCTGTCTACAAACTAATTTAAAGCACCTTCTGTTCGTGACTGATGAAACTTACAATCGACAACAATAATCAACACTGACAATCATTTCATTTGTAATTAATAAATATTGAGGCCTTTACTCGAAATATAAATTATCCTATCTCTCAAGTTGGACCAAATTATACATAAATGCCAACGTTTCATGGAGATCGATTCAATAGTTTCGTGGATTCCTCGTGGATAGACATCATAATACTGGATTTCTATATATTTGAGTCTAACCTCTGCCCGCGACTTCGTTCGCGTGGAACAGTTACTTTGGACTAACATTAACATGCAGGGGAACTCTCAAGAGGAAAAAAAAAATCCCGATCTTGAAACATTCCTCATTGGTGCTGCGGTCCTATAGGTCTTAGCGTGATGATATATAACCTGTAACCATCCTCGATAGATGAGCTATATAACGCTGATTTTTTAAATCGGACCAGTAGTTCCTGAAATTATCCCCTACAACGTCACAAACTCACACTACGTCTTTATAACATTAGTATAGATAGGTAAGTAATAAAACAAGCAACATATAAAATAATCCCATAGTGCTCCTAATTGAAAGAAAACAAGGTCTGTCATTCGCACTAATTTGTTTTCGAAGATAACTCGATCTCGTATCGGCCCATCCCTAATCCCGGGATAGTAAGCGGCTTCGCGTTCTAAATCCCGGGATTACGTCGATAAAATATTTCATACCACTAACGAATCTGTTCTTCGGTCTTGTATAGTATTTAGGTACATGTGATTATAGATGATATACCAGATCAGGCCCACCTCGGCAACGGCTCAAGCCTAGGTCCGTTCCCTCGGCGTGGAGCCCTTGAGTACGCTGCTCGCGCGATATAGTGACACAAAATCTTACATCACTGCAATAACCTTACACATATCACCACCACACACGTGCACGCTTACACATGAAAGTGGAAGGGTTTTATTTTTTCCCTTATCGAGCTGAAATAGTTTAGAAAATTATCCGATACGAAATATATACAAGAGTTGTTGAGGTATGTATAGTTAGCTTACGTTAGCTCAGATGGGTCGCGATTTGCATTTATCAGGCAACAGCCCAAGCTGAGGTGTGCCGTGCACCCTTGAGCTAGTTGTCAAATAAAATCGGCTGAGTGCCCTAAGCGCTTGCCTTAATGGTCCGGTGAAGTTGTTAAGATCTTGCTAGGTCAATAGCGTAGTCAGTTCGAGAAAAAAAAATGCGCCTAAAGAAGTTTCCACTTCAACAAACGCAAACAGAGCCGCGAGCACAGCTAATAAAAACATAATTAATTCCAAATCCATGTACAATTTAGTATAGATCAGAGTTTCTCAATCTTTTATAGGCCATGCCCCACCTTAACATTTCTAAAATTTATATGTCCTCCCTCATACATAATTTATAACCTTTGTAAACCTTTTAAATTTTTTTTGTAACCTTAGGGAATATAAATGATAAGTTTTAGGGAGAAATCACTATGAAATTGTTATCAAAACATCGTAAGTAAAATTTCAAAACATATAATGAAAAACTTACTTGACTCGACGACTCAAATTACCAAATCGATATTTTGGTAACGTCATACAAAATTATACCAATAATTATTTACGGCATTTTTTTAAGAATTTTTTTTTTTTTTTTTTAATTTGTCACCGACATTTAGCATTGCATTTAAATAACCCAAAGCGAAAGGGTTAAAGTCGTGTCGAAGCCATTTCTAAATTGCCCTTCTTAACTATCAAATTGCCCTCCTGTGGGGCGTGGGTCTCACGTTGGGAAACACTGGTATAGATGAACGGGTAGCTAGTAAACAAAAAACCAAGGTAATTTTTAACCAAAAAAAACAAGATTATCGCGCGACGGCGACCGTTGCGTTTCCCCGCGTAATAATAATACGCACGGTGTTGTTTTAATATAAAAATCTCTTTTGTTTTCCTTCATACACACTCGAGTCTGCGTCCCGTCGCGTCGTACCGTCGAGATAGTATCGACGTTATCCCGGATTTAATCCCTTAATCCCGGTCTTTGCGGGACCGCGTCCGACCGCCGACTACGAGCACTACAAGATCGTCGGTCTGTTTGTCTGTTCCTAACGTGTACATTGTAAAGTTGACGCATACGATACACATAAATTAGATATATTGAAGCTAAAAATATGAAATTTAAACCGTGCGTTCGCTCTATAACATAGAAATGTACTGGGGAAAGATTAAAAAAAACATTTTTTTTAAACATGATAGGAAGAACAATTCAATTATATACTAGCTGTACCCGCGACTTCGTCTGCATGTAACCTGATGTACAAACCAGTGACTAGTAAAGTCATCTGAATATATTACGTCCAATTAATATCTACTTTCTTTCGTACTTAAGTAGCGTCGTCATTAAAATTAAAAGGAGTTAGGAGTTGTTGAGGCGTGTATGCTTGGTACACATATACGTTTCAACAACTCATACACATATGAATAGTTAGCTAGGTTAGCTAAGATAGGTCGCGATTTTGCATGCAACAGGCAACAGCCAAGCCGAGGTGTGCCGTACACCCTTGAGCTAGTTGCCTAGATAAAATCGGCTGAGTGCCTTAAGCGCTCGTCTTAGTAGTCCGGTGAAGCTGTTAAGATCTTGCTGGGTCAATAGCGTAGTCATTTCGAAAAAAAAAAAAAAAAAATACAATAACTTTTGATAGATCTAGCCGAAACAAAAACTAAATGTGACGTGAACTATGTAGGTAGTTTAGAAGTGATATGTGTTCGTATAAACAAACAGACATATAGACATTTTGAAAAATGTTTGAAATGTATTTTATTATCTATTCCTAACACGTGCAATTTTTTTTTTACAAAAATCTATAAAGTACGGAAACGTTAGATTTACATTATTATTATATGTATGTAAAAAAACTATTTCTTTCATTTGTACACCTCTTATTTAATATATGTCGCTTTAGCATAATAATACGAACGCTGTTGTAAAAGTAGTATATAAGTTTTTGACACGTAACGGTGATTAAGAATGATAGTGTTGAGTTTTTGGCGGGATTTTAGTCTGTCATGTAGTGGATTTTATATTTTATTCATAATCTTGTGTTATTTGACTCTATATTTTGTAAATTTGGTGGTGTTTTACGTAATATAGTTAGTTTATTGTGCATAAGTGAAGTGAATGGAAAATAATACCACGGAGCATGAAATTCTGAGATGCCACAAAAACTCCCTGGAAGGTTCTAACAAGAGATCCACCATCTTGTTAGAATATTGATTCACAAGATGCTTTGTTGAAATGATCGCACGACGTTTGTAATATTATTGACTACGTGACAATGGCAGTAATAATCAGAAAGATTGATTGCCAAAAATAAAGTAAAAAAAAAAGAATGATAGTGTAAAATTTAAAATTTGTAAAATTTAAGATTTAAAATTTGTGTGAATAAAGGAATTGATAGTTAAATAATTCATTTTAAAAGTAGTTTCTTTGATTACAGGTAAAATATTAAATATAAGGCAAATTGTAATATTGTATAATAATATAGTGTATGTACCTAGGCATTAAAATAAAAATTATTTGATTACATAGCAACGCAATTAGTAGTTTAATTATAAGTACCCGGGCGACCGAGCCTAGTTCGGTTCTTTAAAAAACCTTTTTAAATTAAAATAAACTGTTAGGTTTTTCTCACAAAATTATCATTTTTTACAATATATATATATATATATATATATACTTGGATTCGACCTGGGGTTACAGAAATTTTCGAGGCAAACAATTTCCACCAGAGATATTTTTGTTTTGACAACGGCGGTGAAATTTACCGTTCTATTATTCTAGCTATATTTTTTCATTGCCTGAAATCTCAGTTAAAAAGTTTTCTATGAGTAAAATCTAGCTAGATCGATTTATCGTCCCCGAAACTGCTTACATACTAAGTTTCACGTAAATAGATGACGCCGTTGCCGAGATCCTGAATATATACATATATAAAAATATACAAGAATTGCTCGTTTAAAGGTATTAGATTCCTCCGACAGCTCTGAGAATTGTCTTATATGTATAGAAGATATTAGTTAGAATTATATTTTACGTTGTAGATAGCAACATTGGTTAAGATTATACCGATGAATATAAAATGATAAAGGTATGCCGTTGTTCGCACATCACACAAAAACTACTGCAAAAATTTTCATCAATTTTAGTTTCATCTCTCAGACATTTTGTCCTTATCGAAAAAAAAAAATATTAATTTGTAAATTGAAATTATTAACATTAGACCGGTTTATCCATCTACTGGCACTCCGAAAAATAGTTGTGTACAATTGAATACAGTTCATCTATACTAATATTATTATTACGAATATAATGAGGTGGTCGTAAATCACCTCTATCCCTAATATTTGTATAATGTACCAATTAATATTACGTTCTTTATCCGGCATGCGCAGGACCAATAAATGTTACTAATATAATATATTGGTGCAGCCACTCAAACAAGTTTTCGGTCTTATTAGACTCTGTCGTGTCAATATTCCCAATAAACTCTATCGTTCAGAGTCTACTCGGTGACCGTTCCGATCAGAGTCTATGATGTTACTGTTTTTGAACAAGTTCATGTTCCTTATTTAAAGGTCTCGCAGCTGTAATGGGCCGATACACGCGCTCTATGCGTGTGGCTCGCTTAAAGTCGAAATTAGCTCGACCGAGACCCTCTAGGATGCGCACGTTTGGGAAGTAACGCACATGGATTCGTTCTTTTGTCATTATTTCCCTAGACCGTGGCATTGACATAGATTTATTACATCTTGCACAATTTAAAACAATACTTTTCCCTAATAAATTATAAGACTATTCGTTCCTTATTGTCCATATAACTTATTGCTAACACTGTTTCTACAAACTAAAACAATATGTACTACAAACTAAAGGGTAATAAATCTATGCACTTTCACATCCTATTCCTATTCACTATTTAAAACTATTCAATGTCACTAAGTGTCTTGCACATGCTCGCTGTCCGTAACAGTTCTCCCCCCAGCGTAGCTTGCGCAGCCTCTATCTCCAGGACGGCGAGCTTTGATGTCGGGTGCCGGAACAGGTCGCTTCGTGTCTGCATGTCGGCGCTCCACACTCCTCCCTCTGGCCCGGTGTAGCGTTCCATGTACCGGGGTAGCGCTCACATGGGTCAAACATCGTACACTATTCGAATTCTCGACCTCTGTGAGCGCAGTATGAGGCGCTTCTTTTCTCGGCACTCTCTCTTTCAGTATAACGAGTAGCGCTATTTCCACCGACATCACTAGCCGCTCCCATGTGCCTCTCTGAGTAGGTGCGCCGAGCGGAATGTAAAGGCAGTCCCTACAGCGTCGAAGTCCCTCCTCTCGTAGTGCAGGCACCCTTTTGACGTAGGCGGCGCGTAGTCCATTTCCCATGCCACGAAAATTCGTAGCGATATTGATACACATAACAGTCAGCCAATCTCTTCTCGTTCGCCGTAGCGCTGGCACTGAATCTGTTGAAACGATCTCTAGATGGATCGATCTTGTAGTTAGACACGTAAACGAGGCGACCCATCGCTTGTCTCTTCGTCGACTAATGTTAAGTTGTTGTTTGATACTTGTCGGTACGTTTGCAGCTCGGATCCCGCGCATACGTAACGTATCGTCTTGTTTTATTTTCGTAGGTCGCTTGTAGACACGGCTTGTTCGCAGTATCACTTTGCCTCGTTTTAATCTCTCTATGTCGCCACCGAAACTCCCTGTTTGTGTTTGTTGTAACACAATGTTCTCGGTATGTTCACTGTGTCGTTTTTTGACACGTCTCGCTCTGTGACGACATATGTTCTCGAATGCAAACATTGTCGCGACGGTTTTCAGCAGTCGTTCGTATGATGAAAATCGCGCGATATCCGGTGGCACTACTTTACGTGACACGATCATTTGTATCACTACGGCTTCATCAACGTCTTCTTGCGGTGGTGTATGTTCTATAGGCCAACCGCATTTCATGTGAATAAGGAAGCACGGTTCCGTAAACAATCGGTCGTCGGTATCGAGTTCTGCATCCGGTAATTGTGTCGCATCATTCGCGACGTTTAGCTTGGTTACTAACCATCTATACCGCTTCTTTTTGGGGAGCCTGTATATGTCTCCGAGGCGAAGTTTGACATATGGCTTGTATCTGTGCTTGTTATTCCGCATCCAACGTACCAGGACATTCAAATCTGTACCGTGTAATGTGCGAGTGATTTCTAGGCTGTGCTCAAGGCGAATAGTGTCGTTCGAATGCACCCTAGCGACTGCGGCTTGTATTTCTTGCCGCGAGATCGTTAGCGTGCGTCTAGGTGTGACTTTCGCTTTTAATGCCACCCATACGATGTGTCCGCGACTGTTATTGTATGTCGCGACAAAAGACACCGCCGTCAGATAAATCTGTTCACTCACATCGCACTTTATGTGCAGTTCTAGTTGCTTTATTGTCGATACATTGTAATAACACGACAGGCGCAGTCTTGTTATGTTCTCAAGTTGATACACCCATTCGTCGTGCGTTCCGGCGTTTGCAGATTGTATTCGGTTATTTTCTTTCTCACTGCCGCCAAGCTGTATAAGCGATCGTGTGTGTAGCTCAAACGGTACGTCACCGCTTTGCTGGATAATCTCGCCAAATATTTGTTTCAAATTATTATCACCGTCGATTGATCTTGGTAGACGCGGCCTGCCGAGCGCGTCTTTTTTAAATTGTTTCGTGTCGCTACTCTGCGACTGTGAAGGCAAACGGGCACGTAGTTCTGGCCTGCGTTCGCTTTGCTGTTTGTCGATATGTTTGCTAAATGATGGCGAACGGGCCCGTCGTTCTGGCCTGCGTTCGCTTTCTTGAACGTTGATACGTTTGCATAATGATGGCGAATGGGCTCGTCGTTCTGGCCTGCGTTCGCTTTCCTGTACCTCGATAGGTTTGCACGATAATGTCGAACACGCGCGTCGTTCTGGCTT
>JACEII010000063.1:2045864-2074230 GCA_014332785.1 Antheraea mylitta | reverse complement strand
GTACATCGATACGTTTGCACGGTGATGGCGAACGGGCGTTTCGTTCTTGTTTGGCTTGTTTGAGTGGTTAGTACGAGGGGCGTGCTTTGCGATCGTGACACTGCCTCCATTCGCTGATCGTCTGAAGATAACGGTGATTCTTCAAAAACTCTTGTCGTCGTCTTCTGTGCCTCCATTGCGTTGCTCTGGTTCCTTGTAATAACCATTTTGAGTACGCCGATCGTGGATGCTCACAGAATTCTTGACGTTCTTGTGTTTTCTTCAAATCGCTGTTTCTTTTCTTCAGTCTTCAATCCGGTTCTCAAAGGGCCAAGAAATAGTCCTTGATTATTGTTGAAGTGAAACTTACAAATTCGGCTCAAAGGACCATTTAATATTACGAATATAATGAGGTGGTCGTAAATCACCTCTATCCGTAATATTTGTATAATGTGCCAATTAATATTACGTTCTTTATCCGGCATGCGCAGGACCAATAAATGTTACTAATATAATATATTGGTGCAGCCACTCAAACAAGTTTTCGGTCTTATTAGACTCTGTCGTGTCAATATTCCCAATAAACTCTATCGTTCAGAGTCTACTCGGTGACCGTTCCGATCAGAGTCTATGATGTTACTGTTTTTGAACAAGTTCATGTTCCTTATTTAAAGGTCTCGCAGCTGTAATGGGCCGATACACGCGCTCTATGCATGTGGCTCGCTTAAAGTCGAAATTAGCTCGACCGAGACCCTCTAGGATGCGCACGTTTGGGAAGTAACGCACATGGATTCGTTCTTTTGTCATTATTTCCCTAGACCGTGGCATTGACATAGATTTATTACATCTTGCACAATTTAAAACAATACTTATCCCTAATAAATTATAAGACTATTCGTTCCTTATTGTCCATATAACTTATTGCTAACACTGTTTCTACAAACTAAAACAATATGTACTACAAACTAAAGGGTAATAAATCTATGCGCTTTCACATCCTATTCCTATTCACTATTTAAAACTATTCAATGTCACTAAGTGTCTTGCACATGCTCGCTGTCCGTAACAATTATAAAGAGGTAAAGTTTGTGAGTTTGTGACGTTGTGATGTTGTGACGTTGTAGGGGGTAATCTCAGGAACTACTGGTCCGATTTGAATATATCTTTCAGTGTTATATAGCTCATTCATCGAGAATGGTGTTATAAGCTATATATCATCACGCTAAGATCAATAGGAGCGGAGCACAGATAAAAATGTTTCAAAATCGGGATGTTATTTCCTTTTGAGAACTGCTCCGTGTTAGTGTATCTATTCCACGCGAACGAAGTCGCGGGCAGAGGCTAGTTAGTTTATAAAACATAGGATGTGCTGTACGAGCTCAACACAAAATATAAATATAACATGTACACAGGCCGTCTGACACGGCTAGTCTGTCGCAAGCCCAATACGTCACGAGCATGTCGAGGTTATCGGTGACGCGAACCTATAACTTTCTGTCTATGAAATATAACATGACTAAATAAGTTTTCACTTTTCTCTTATTTACAGTCGGTTAAAAAAAAGTATCACGACATCTCGTAATATTTCTAACCGCGGTGGTAGAGCCACGATGAAGCTATTACTGGTTTCAGCATGAATGTGTTGGCTCGCCCCCCGGTATTGCCATTCGACACACAGAAACACCGACGTCAAGTAACAGTGCCTGCATTGCTGCGTTTCGTTCCGTTAGTGAGAGCGCCGGAGGCACACCTCCTCCTACCTGCCACTTTTCCCCTCTCCCTTACCCACGAACTCAGGCTGGCAACGAACTTGCATCTCCTCTAGTGTTGCCGATGTCTATGGAAGGTGGTGATCACTTAACAACCGTTGACCGACCTGTTCGATGGCCTCTTATCAACTATGACATAAAAAAATAATTAAACCGTCACAGGACGCCTGGCAGATGTGACATATAAAAATTGTTTTGTATAACTTATATACGTAACACAAATAGAACAAGTGGCCTACAAGATAGAGTTACATATATTTTTGAGTATTTCATTAATGTTCGTGTTTTGCGTCGCCACGCCAACAATCAGGTTTACCCGCACCTAAAGATGTTTCACATCAATAATAATATCAGATGACACGGTTATCTAGATACAAGTCGTCATTTGATGGATAAAAAAAAATGTTTAGTGCCAGTAAAAGGCGACAGTAAAAAATGAGCAGACATTTCAGCCAACAACCGGTTTACGAGTACGACCGCGACGTACCGACGCCGCACTGTCACAGTTCACATAACAGACAGTTTGGAAACTCCCTAAAAACGCTCACACCGGCACTCTCATACAAATATGCACATTTACACAACCCCCAAGCGAACCTCACGGTGCTGTCCATAGAATTCCTTTCAAAACCTCTCGTCGATGCGCGTGTTTGTGTGAGTGTACCGTTTTCGAGCGTATGTTCGTAGTTTCCGTACTGTGTCTCATATTTATACTGTGACACTGTCCCGCGCCGCCGCCGCACCCACCGAGCTGCACTCCGCCGACGACGCGTCGTTTCGCAAATGGCGTAATGCATTTTACAACCGACTATGAAATATTTGAACGTCTGTCTTTGTTGCACGTTTTTTTATGTCTACGATATGTTCTATACAGTCTCTCGCGTAGCTCTATATACGTGAATTATATTGTTCGTGTCTAGTGATTTTTCAAGTAAAACACTACGCACAGTCGACTTGGGGAGTAAGCTGGGGAATGCGTGACAAGAGTATTACGAAAACGTTTTTTTTTTTTTTTCTAAATGTCTACGCTATTTACCCAGCAAGGTCTTAACAGCTTCACCGGACTACTAAGGCGAATGCTTAAGGCACTCAGCCGATTTTATTATGGCAACCAGCTCAAGGGTGCACGGCACACCTCGGCTTGGCTGTTGCCTGTTGCATGCAAAATCGCGACCTATCTTAGCTAACCTAGCTAACTATTTATATGTGTATGAGTTGTTGAAACGTATATGTGTACCAAGCATACACGCCTCAACAACTCCTCCATATATTTATTATCGGAAAATTGAGAGTTTTTCAGTTCGATAAGGGGAAAAAAGTAAACCCTTCCACTTTCATGTGTAAGCGTGTAGGCGTGCACGTGTGTGGGGGTGATCGTGTAGTGTTGTAGCAGTGATGTATATTTGTGTGTCACCGTATCGTGCAAGCAACGCACTCAAGGGCTCCCTACCGAGGGATCGAACCTAGGTTTGAGCCGCTGCCGTGGGAGGCCTAATCGGGTGTGTTTACGAAAACGTGTGATCGGGCGAGGCGAACGGAGATTGAGAGGGCGATATAAGTTAGTGAAGATAGAAAATGACAGAGTTACATTTCGTATAATCAATGAAAACCCATCTTAAATTTAACAATTTTTATAAAATAATTATATGTATTGTGTGGAATAGTTGGTTTTGTCTAACGCTAACACGCAGCAGAAGCTCTCAAAAGGAAATAAACCTCAATTTTTGAAAGATTCTTCATGGTCTACTGGTCTTAGTGTGATGATATATATAGCTTATAGCCTTCCTCGATGAATGGGCTATTTAACACGAAAGAATTTCAAATCGGACCAGTAGTTCATGAGATTAGCGCGATCAACTAAATTAGTTAAAGATTACCTGTCCTCTCATATTTACCTCGCGCCGTCATTAAAATTACAATAACTTATGATAGAGTGGACTGATTTTATTGAAATAAAGAGTAAGTTACTCTCGAGGATATGTTTTATGATTTTCTTGCTGAGGTTGTATGAATAGAAGATTGTATGTAAAGAAGTTTTACATCAGTCTGAAACACAATCTTTTTTTTTTTCTAAGATACGCTACAATAAGAATGTTACAATGTAGTAAAAAAATATTGTAAGAAGTATTCTGTAGGCGTAATGAGGGTATAGCCGTCACCCTTTTAATTAGTACATTTTTTATCTGATACCCCTTTTCGTTGATTTCCTCTATGTTTCCCATACCTTATAGATTCATTGCAGTCCCAAAAAAAAAAAACAAGAATTGCTGGTAATTATGAATTTTACAAGAGCAAAGTAATAACTCTAATTGTAAACCAAATCCTTCACTCTTCTATATAGATTTCCTCGTAGGAAGATTATAGTGGAGCGTGTCTGGCTTAATTTGATTCGACATTATTTGAGTTTGCCATTTCAAAGACAATACTTCACGTTTTTGCAATCGCTTTGTTCCTGTCAAATATGAAATTAAAGAGCGAGTTTGTCTGTATCAAGACACACTAACTTTTATCGCTGTTACTCTATTGATTTTACCCTTGTAACTGCAGACTGACATGCAATAGCATCTGTCCAGTAATCGAGTCTCAATCTACACTTAATATTCAGTATAGTTATATCTATTCATATAATAATAATAATGTAAATCTAACTTATATTTACTTCTACACTCTTGTGAAAAAAAAAATGTAGCAGATGTCTAGGAATAAGTAATAGAATACATTTAAATCAACTTTAGAAACGTCTGTCATTTGTATGTATGTATGAACACGCATCAGTCCTAAAATACCGTGATCTTGGCATAACCTTTTCAAGGAAATCATGAAGCATATCTTCGAGTAACATTTAATCTTTGTTTCATAAAATTGGCACACTCTATCAAAAGTTATTGTAGTTTTAAGGACGACGCGGCGTAAATACAAGAGAAAAGTAGATAAGTAAATGGACTTAATACAGTCATATGATTTTATTAATCGCTGCTTTCTTACATAAAGGTACCATAAGACCTACAAGTTATATGATAATTACTTTATCCATAGAGATTAGTAGCGAACTTTTTAGTCTGTACCCTTCTTAAGAAAATCTATACTTAATATTATAATGCGGTAAAGTTTGTGAGTTTGTGACGTTGTAGGGGTTAGAATCTCACGAACTACTGGTCCGATTTAAAAAATTCTTTCAGTATTATATAGCTCATCTATCGAAGAGGGTTATTATAGGCTTATATATATCATCATCGATATATATCATCACGCTAAGACCAATAGGAGCGGAGCAGTAATGAAGAATGTTTCAAAATCGTTCTTTTTTCCTCTTGAGAACTTTCGCTGCGTATTAGCGTTAGCCCATAGTAACTATTCCACGCGGACGAAGTCGCAGGAAGAGGGCAATTAATCTATAAATAAAATAATTAAAAAAAACTGTAATACGTAAGCAAAATCGCCGCCGAAGGTTAGCACAACGTTATAGCCGACTTAATGGGTGAACAGCCGTTCCGCGAACACAATACATTTCCTAGTTTTACCGCGACATAAAAAGCTTTTGATGGTTTTATGATTAATTTTAGAGTTTACTACATAGTTACTACGGTTTGATGTATTTCCATGGAAACGTCTGGCCATTGTGGCCGGTTTATTGCCTCTATTACGGTCAGATATGACACTATGGCCTGTACTTTCTATTCATTCTTTTCAATTGGCCTCGTAATAACATTTGCCAGTGTCAGAGTGCCAATACCGTATTTTTTCTTCCTTATGACTTCAATTTTATTGTATATTGTGATATTTGCGTTATTCAAAATTTGAGCTGTAATAGCGAATTACTGTTAAATATTTTATATTTTATTTCTAATACTTTATCCGACACAGTGTCTGCCCCATCACTTTTCGTCACACAAAAAGGATACCGGTCAGAATTTCGCATTTCATATCGCTCCCACAAGAGATTTCAAAAAGTAGGTGGGTTATATAACTATAAGGTAGAAGTGAAAAGTTTTAACAAGAGTAATACATAGAAACTATATACGTACAGTATATATACTTGAAATATTACACTGTTTATATACAAAACATACATAATATTATTTTTCACGCGGAGCCGCGGGTAAAAGCTAGTCCAAATTACAATAGCCTATGCTATCCATTGTAATTTTAGTCATCTGTCAGTGAAATTCCCGTTAAAATTTGTCCATCCGTTTTGGAGATTACCCGGAACAAAGACAGAGACAAACCGTAATAAAAAAAATGCATTTTTGTTATCAGTAGCGTGTACACTTTCATTTTCATTTCAAATAGTAAAAAGTTGTTACTCTGATATTGCATACAGACAATTGATTTTTATTATATATGTATCTTTTATATATCTGCTGTACGTGTGTATGTCACCGAACTCCTCCTAAACGGATGGACCGATTTTGATAACATTTTGTGTGCGTGTTCCAGTGGTTCCTAGAATGGTTTAGATTCATAACTGGATCCGGTATGTGGCGCTGCGGTTGAATCTTAGATTTCTTTTTTATTATCAAGGCAGGACAGCGTCCGCCGGGCCCGCTAGTATATATAGACTATGAAACGTAATAATAATAAAAATAATTCGTTCAGTAACAGTAAGAAGTGAATTTACTGTGCCTTATATAGGAGAGTGTTAATATATTAAACAAGGTATTAACTAAATATTTACTCACTTTAGAATACTACTGAACACAGACAGACACTTAAACATTACACGTTACATTTAACGCGTAACAAAAATTTCCCCCACCATGCCATAAGAAATTCAACTTTAATAAAACTAACAAGAATATGTTTTAAAACGTAACAATGCATCACATGTATCAATTTATAAGTATCGCGCAAACAAGATAACCATAGATAATGCGTCTCAATCAATCTGATGAGTCGACATAAAGCGAATGAAAGCGTATAAATTGCGGGGACACAAGCTGTTACACGGATCGACATATGCCGCTAAACTGACGCCCTTACGCACTGCACTGCGAAAACGTCGCAGTTTTTGATGCGAATCGTCAACCATCTATAGGCGCGGGTAAACCTGATTGTTGTCGTGGCGACGCGAAACACGAGCTTTGCACTATTAACGAAATACTCAAGAACATTTGCAACCCTATAACCATAACATTGAAACCTTTTTTAGGTCACTCGTTCTATGAGTGTTATGCGACATGCGCCAACCATCTAGCGCCCTTTGACACTGCCGTCAAACATAGCGCGCCTAGTGGTATTTTTGTATAACAAAAATGAATATTTATGTAATAAAGTAAATAAACAGTCATTATTTTATGAAACAAATTTGTAATGCTTTATCTTTTCATTATGCCATAGCTGATTCCTCTCGTAATCTAGTCTTTTATACATGTAACTTATACAGGACAATCTTGATGTTTCACATATGCCAGGCGTTCCGTGGTGGCTCAATTTTTTAAACGATCTAATATTTGACTCGTATAATATAAAAAAAAAGCAATTCCTATTTTATTAACCCACTAACTAATAGCACAAAATGTGATTGTGAGTCTGTTCACCTTAACCGCCCAACCAACTATCATGAAATTTTGCACACACGGTCTCAAGGATACGTAAAAGGACATAGGGTACACCTTTATCAGAAGACTATCTGACCCGTGCCACTTCATTTGCACTAAGTCGGATACTAACGGTTTCAATTGTATTTTTAAACGCGAAAAATTTTAATATACATAAAACCCGCTTGTAATGTCACTTAGCGTTTCCAATTGTAAATCCAAACTATCAAGGGACTCACTCAAACATATTGATACCCAGTTGGTATGTGAAACATCTTCTATATATATTATACTTATAAAAAAAAATTAACAAAGTCAAAACTGTATATTAAATGTTTTTAGAAAATTATATTCAGAGTAGATTTTGTTATCGATATAGAAGCTAAAAATAATCCTTTTACAATTTTTGTCAATCTCTCTGTTCCTGTGAAGACATATCACTCCGAAAGTACTGAAACCATTTCGACGAAACTTGACGCAATGATAACTAATATTA
The DNA here is from genome assembly GCA_014332785.1 of Antheraea mylitta. Taxonomy (NCBI): domain Eukaryota; kingdom Metazoa; phylum Arthropoda; class Insecta; order Lepidoptera; family Saturniidae; genus Antheraea; species Antheraea mylitta. Next base: position 2,066,449 of record JACEII010000063.1, on the reverse strand, counting down.
TAAAGTTAGATCTAGGATAATTTTTGTTCCATAAAACGCAAGTGATTCTTCAGAATAACGGACGAAGGTCAAAAATTTGTTGTTAATGAAATTTTTGACAAACTTTGGTAAATTTTCTTTGCGCCTTGCTATATATAGAAGACAGATTAGCTAAAAATTTAAGCTATATTTCATCTCTTTGCGTCTCTTTTTTACATTACTGTCAAATCAACATTCTTTTACAGTATTCGATATTTTGGGCGAAATCCGGAGTCGCTTTACGAAAACTGCCGAAACAAGCGTGAAAAAAACGCAGCATTTCCCATTGCACAGTGCGTACGGCAAGATTTAAAAGTTTTCGTGTAATCGTGTTTAACACGGGGTCAAAAATGCAAAGTCATAACAGTTAGCCGTATAATTGATTGAGTTGTTGGCTTTTGTTGTTCCACCGCCTCGTACTCCAAACGTTCAGGGGTCCGGACAAACGGTATCCTGAATACAATGTAAATAATTATTCAAACCGTACTCTTTATCTACATATATATAAATAAAATGGAATTGCCGAATGTATGTGTAAGCGGATCGCTTGAGAACGGTTGCAATATTTGTGTAATAATCCTTTTAATTATTAAGATATAAGAAAAAATGCGAGAGTATCGTGAAACACGAAATTCCTTCCGTAGTACATAAGCTATACTAATATTATTAAAAGGCAAAGTATGTACCAGATTAGGCCTCCCTCGGCAGCGGTTCAAGCCTAGGTCCGTTCCCTCGGCGTGGAGGCCTTGAGTGCGCTGCTCGCGCGATACAGTGACACAAAATCTTACATCACTGCAACAACATTACACATATCACCTCCACACACGTGCACGCATACACGCTTACACATGAAAGTAGAAGGGTTTTGTTTCTTTCTCTTATCGAACTGAAATAGTTTGGAAAATTATCCGATACGAAATATATATAAGAGTTGTTGAAGTATGTATTCTTGGTACACATATATGCTCCAACAACTCATATATGTATGAATAGTTAGCTTAGGTCAGCTCAGATAGGTCGTGAATTGCATGTATCAGGCAACTGCCTAAGCCGAGGTGTGCCGGGCACCCTTGAGCCAGTTGCTCAAATAAAGTCGGCTGAGTGCCGCAAGCGCTCGCCTTAGTAGTCCGGTGAAGCTGTTAAGACCTTGCTGGGTCAATAGCGTAGTCATTTCGTAAAAAAAAGCAAAAGTTTGTGACGTTGTAGGGTGTAATCTCAGGAACAACGGGGGTAATCTCAAGAACTACTAGTCCAATTTGAAAAATTATATAGCTCATTTATGGAGGAAGGCTATACGCTATATATCATCACGCTAAGACCAATACGAGCGGAGCATTAATGAAGAATGTTTCAAAATCGGGTTTTTTTGTTTCTATTGAGAACTTCCGCTGTGTGTTTGTGTTAGCCCAAAGTAACTATTCCACGCAGCTGAAGCCGCGGGCATAGACTAGTTATTAACAAACGTATTATAACACTGATTAAAAAAATCCAGATCTATACGCTTACACATGGAAGTGGAAGGGTTTTATTTTTTTCCCTTATCGAACTGAAAAAACTCTAATTTTCCGATAAAAAAATATATGGAGGGGTTGTTGAGGCGTGTATGCTTGGTACACATATACGTCTCAACAACTCAAACATATATGAATAGTTAGCTAGGTTAGCTAAGTCAGCTCGCGAGTTTGCATGTAACAGGCAACAGCCAAGCCGAGGTGTGCCGTGCACCCTTGAGCTAGTTGCCCAAATAAAATCGGCTGAGTGCCTTAAGCGCCCGCCTTAGTAGTTCGGTGAAGCTGTTAAGATCTTGCTAGGTCAATAGCGTAGTCAGTTCGAAACAAAACAAATCCAGATAAATTATTTAATGACGACGCAGCGTAAGTATAAGAGATAAGGATATATATAGATGAACTTAATACATTCAGACGACTTTATTAAGCATAATTTTTTACAAGAGGTTTCACGTGTACGAAGTCGCGGGCACAGCCAGTAATATTATAAAGCTGAAGAGTTTATTTGCTTGAACGCGTATATCTAAGGAACTACTGGTCCGATCTGAAAAATTATTTTAGATTTAGATAGGTCACATATCGAGAAAAGCTATAATATCACCACGCTGAGACTAATAGGAGCGGAGCACCAATAAAGAAAATTTTCAAAATCGAAGTTAACATACATAGATTTTTTTTTATTGTAGCACGGCAAAATGACTGCACTATGCCTGAGTGTTTACCACACAATGCAATCCAAAAATAATAGCGACCACTGATTGACACACTATCCATCGCCGGTCGCCACTATCATGCCGGATATGCAAGCTGGATATGCACAGGCTGATCCCGAAACGCGACGCCCAGAAGCGAATCACTATTACAGCCTTTTTCGCCATATACATGGTGGTTGCAACCCAGTCAGGCTGTAAAACCCTACCACCCCGCTTTCGCCATTGCCTCGTCCGTTATTTAGCAGGGTGCACCGCGTAAAGGTGAGGTTGGCTTGGGTGTCTCAAGTCTTATGATATTATTTGACACCCCTTACACCCCATTATACATACATACATATTTCCACCTTCGATGTAAACGAAGTCGTGAGTTACAATTAGCGTTGTCCCAAAGGGGTCATTCAAGTATTACATAGGCACTGATAGGTGGAGGGTCTTTGATTTGCTTATTTTTGATGACAGGAATTGGGGGGTCTGGATGGTGATCACGTCAGTGTTAGCGATAGTTGTTATTTGCAAAAAGATTTAATAATTCGGCTGTATTTACTATTCTGTTGGTCGCAAACAATGCACAACGGCCGGAGGGATGTAGGAAAAAAGGACTCAACTTTGGGCTGTTGTCACGGTCCTAGGAAGCCTCCTCTTCATTCACTAATACTTCGATTCACACCTTTCACCATCACTTTCTAATTATACTTATTATCTATACTAATATTATAAAGAGGTAAAGTTTGCAAGTTTGTGACGTTGTGATGTTGTGAAGTTGTAGGAGGTAATTTCGGGAACTATTAGTGCGATTTGAATAATTCTTTCAGTGTTATATAACTCATTCACTGAGAATGGTTATAGGCTATATATCATCACGCTAAGACCAATAGGAGTGGAGCACAGATGAAAAATGTTTCAAAATCGGGATGTTTTTCCCTTTTGAGAACGCGAACGAAGTGGCGGGCAGAGGCTAGTCATTTATAATGCAATTAATTATTAATATTAGATTCACAGAGATGTGCGTCGTAGTTATTATGCGCTCGGAATGACTTAAACACCGGCGAGGGGGGTTGGAGGGAGGAAATATGGCACTTGATGGATTTTAAGAACGGATATTAGCGTTGTGCATTTCAATGTCTCTTAACCATTTTACAGATTCGAATATACTTATAACAATGTTTACATAATTATGGGGGGGGGGTTAAGAACATTGTTTACTTTTGTTGAGCAGGGGGTAGGATCGGTCAGATATTTTGCTTACGAAATATTTGAATGTCCTCAAAGTAACTATTCCAAGTGAACGAAGTCGCGGGCAGAAGCTAGAACAAGATAACTTACCACTGAAATTTCATGTATTCATTTGATGTACAAATGACATGAAATACGGGCGAAGTCGCTAGCTAGTGTTAGTGTATATGAGGAAGCATTATTGATCGACCCAACGAAAATAGTCGACTAACAGTATTAACATTTAATCAGGGGGGGAGAGGTCTGTGGGGGCGAACGATCGCCGGTCTTCATTAATCACTCGACGCAACGGGGGTGGGCACACTTACCCGATGATTGGACTCCGGTAATCATTCCGCAGGCTGATTATCAACTCGCGTCATTCGCATTACGTATCACGCGAGAACGATGTGATTGCAATAAAATAAAATCAAGAAATACCTTATTCAAAAAATACACGTAGCCCGGTAAAACTGTGAAGGCCTTGCCAGGATAAGAGTGTAGCCAGTAAAAAAAAAAAAATTACGCCGTCACGGGACGCCTGGCAGATGTGAAACATCGAAATTATTTTGTGTACAATATACGCATAAAAAACAGATTAAGACAGGAATGACCTACAGCATAATCTATACTAATATTATAAAGAGGTAAAGTTTGTGAGTTCGTGACGTTGTTAGGGCTTAATATCAATACCTACTGGTCCGTCTTAAAAAAAAACTTTCAGTGTTAGATAGCTCATTTATCGAGAAAGGTTATAGGCTATATATCATTACGCTAAGACCAATAGAAGCGGAGCACCAATAAAAAGTGTTTCAAAATCAATTTTTTTTTTCCTCTTGAGAGCTTCCACTGTGTGTTAACGTTAGCCCAAAGTAACTATTACACGCAGACGACGTCGCGGGCAGAGGCTAGTGAAAAGATAAATCATAACAAATTTATTCCATAAAATATTGACTCTTTATTTTATTACATAAGTGTTCATTTTTATTAAATACAAAAATCAACTAGGCCCAGGCGCGGTGTGTTTGGCGGCATTTATCAAAGGGTGCTAGGTCGTCGGCGCGTGCTTCGTAACACTAGTAGAACGAGTGGCCGACAACACAGTTTGAATCTTATGTTTATACTGATAAGGTTGCAAATGTTTTTGAGTATCTCGTTATTAGTGCAAAGTTCGTGTTTAGCGTCGCCACGCCAACAATCAGGTTTACGCTTCGCCTACAGATGTTTCAAAAACGCTTTATTCAATGTAGGCTCTGAGAAGGTGCATATGGATTCTGAAGCTACCACCGGTTCAGACAAACAACCCACTCATCGAGAAGAATTGTCGAGAAACTCGATCTGGTTTATACCTTCATGTTAGGTATATATTTTTACAAATAGTAACATTCGTTTTTAATGGACGCACAGAGAGGGTCGTCATTTCGAAGTTAAGACTTCTTTAGGTGCGTTCAGTGGTATTCTTTTGACAGGAGATACTTAACAACTTCACCGGACTACCTGGAGAATCCCCTACGTTTTATGGGACAAAAAGTATCCTAGAGGTAACCTTGTAATATTAGTTATCACTGTGTCATGTTTCGTCAAAATTAGTTCAGTACTTTCAGAGTGATGAGTGTTCACAGGGACAGGCAGACAAAAATTGTAAAAGGATTATTTTTGGCTTCTAAATCGATAACAAAGTATACCCCGATAATAATTTTGAAAAATTTAATTTTTTAGGTGGTAGAGCCACGCTGAAGCTATTCTTGGTTTCAGTATGAATGGGTCGGCTCGTCCAGGGTAGCACCACCCTCTCACAGAAAACCGACGTGAAGTAACTATGCTTGCATTGTTGCGTTTTGTTCGGTCAATGAGAGCGCCGGAGACCTATCTCCCCTCTCCTCTCCCTTCCCCTCTCCTCTAATCTATCCCCCTTTCTCTCCATTCCCCTAAACACAGGCTGGCAACGCACTTGCGACTCCTCTGGGGTTGCTAGTGTCTATGGACGGCGGTGATCGCTTAACAACATATACATTACAACATATAACAAAATATTTGGACTTGTTACAGTTTTATTATAGTATATAGATATAGAAGACAAATTTACTATAGATAATTTTATTGATCACTGTTTTTTTACATACCTTTTCAGGCGGACAAAGTCGCGGACACAGCTAGTTCCTCACATATTAAAAACCTGTATATTATTGTATCTGACCACAACACGTGTAATTTAATCTTACCACCGATTCGTAACAAAAGAGATCCGTTACACTTTGTCAACGTAACTGGCGGAGGAGAGAAATGAATTCCGTACCCTCTACACGACGAGTGCGGAATGGACCCTCAGCTCTGGGACAATGGGGTGTCTCTACATAATAGTGACATCTCACGCATATCCCATTTAAAACTCACCCGGGACACGCACTTCTAGTCAATATACACAATTAGGCTGCAACTAGCTGACCCGGGAACGCATTCTCGTGACTCAGTTGTTAAAGACGAAAATTAAAAATTAAAATAAATTCCGATATACATGTAACCGTGTCTGAATCATGCAATTTTAATTGTATGACTCACAAACGAATATATGTATGAATAGCTTAAAATAGTTTAGCTAGGTCAGATTGGTTCTTTCGGTAACAGCCCAGGCCGAGGTGTGCCGTGCACCCTTCAGCATGTTACCTGAAAAAACCGGCTGAGTGCGTTAAGCGCTCGCCTTAGTAGTCCGGTGAAGCTGTAAGACCTTGTAAGGTCAATAGCGTATTTAGTTCGACAAAAAAATTAAAATTAAAACGTGACACCATCAATGAGATGCTATCTGTAACAATTTCTGTCATCGCTTCTCGGTCTTTTGGTGCAAATTTAGCTTTTAATATTTAAGTAAATGTGATTATAGTAGAATCTAATATTTAGATGATGTTCTTACGGGGCGTCATAGTCGATACGCGACAAAGCCCACAATAAAGAGAAAAAAAAACAATTTCTGTCGAAAAACTAATTTATAGTGCCATCTGTTTGAGACTGATTAAACTTACAATTAATAAGAATAATCAACATTTATAGTCGTAAGTAGTGATTAAAAATGTTGACGCCATTAATAGAATTATAAATTATCATATATCTCAAGTTGGACCAAATCTATACTAACTAATATTATAAAGAGGTAAAGTTTGTGAGTGTCCGATTTGAAAAATTATTTAATTGTTATATAGCTCATTTATCGAAGAAAGCTATCAACTATAATATCATCAAGCTAAAACCAATAGGAGCGGTTTTAAAATCAGGTTGTTTTTTCCTGTTGAGAGCTTCCGTTGCGTATTAGCGTTAGCCGAAAGTAATTGTTACAACGCGGACGAAATCGCGAGCAGGGGCTAGTTATATAGATTAAATTCCAAGGAATAATGTAACCTTGACATGAAATCTAGGATTATTTAGCCAATGATCGGGGAGCAAATAGGCGGGGATGAGGCAGGTTTAAGTAGGGTCTGGGGTGGCGTATTAAGCAGAATTATGAATCTCTGAATAATTCACAGTTCGGCATCCGAAATCTCGCTGTTCAGAGGATGTTATTAAGATTACCAATAAGTAGGTGATTTAGGCTTTTAGCAGGTGGCTTAGTAACTCAACCGGGTACGTGTTACAAATGGATTGACAGACAAACTGTCCCAATTAGTAACCTAGGTTTATAGCGTGTTCGGACATGCATCAATAAACTTAGGTTCGAATTCATAAAAAAAAAATAGTTTTTTTTAACTGTTTTGACAAAATAACTGTACAGTACCTGATGGAAAGTACAATACAGTCCATAATTAACCATTGACTGTCTTCAAATAACAGCGGCAGTCGTCGCCGTCATGCCAACATGAAAAAGTGCCTCTACACACGTCGTTTAAAGGATTCGATGTCATTATTTTTTTATATAATAGGATGCAAACGAACAGGTGAGGGGTCACCTGACGTTAAGTGATCATCACCGTTCATAGACACTAGTAACATCACGGAAGTCGCAAATACATTGCCAGCCTGGGTATTGGGAAGGGAGAAATGTACGTGGGCGTCCAGCACTCTCACTAACCGAATGAAACCAACAATGCAAACACTGTTACTTCACGTGGGTGTTTCTGTGGATCGGATGGTATTACCGGGGGCGAGTCGACTAAAACCATTAATAGCTTCAGCGTGGATCTTTTATAGAATTAATTGATTCATCAAACATATGGGTTGCACAACCATAATACAAAACCTCTCTATAGTCAGACGCAAGCCAGGCAAATGCGATACGATCGGTTACGCTTATTAGAATGTCATGACGCGAAATTATAAATTTATCTCTTGCCAAGAAAGTACCGCTTAACGCGCCGAAAGAAGTCTTCACTTAAGAAATGTTTAAATATAACTTTTTTTTCTTTGAAATGACTACGCTAATGACCTAGCAAGGCACTGAGCCGATTTTTTTTACAACTAGCTCAAGGGTACACGGCACATCTCGGCTTAGGCTGATGCCTGTTACATGCGATTCGCGACCTATCTGAGCTCAGCTAAGCTACATATTCATACTTATTCGAGTTGTTGGAACATATATGTATAGCAAGCATACACACCTCAACACCTCTTGTATATATTTCGTATCGAATAAATTTCTAAACTATTTCAGTTCCATAAGGGAAAGAAACAAAACCCTTCCACTTTCATTTGTGTATGCGTGCACGTGTGTGGAGGTGATATGTGTAATGTTGTTGCAGTGATGTAAGATTTTGTCATTGTTTCGCGCACGATTTAAATATAACCAAATTACTGAATAGATTAGTCTAATCTCTACACTTAAATATAACACGCTGGTATATGTTTAAGTCGGAATAAATTTAGTATCACTTCTAAGGAAAAAAATAATGAACATTTCCATCTGCAAGTCACACGCGTTACCAATTACTTGTGTACACAGAGACACTATGACAATCGAATAATACATTCATACATCATCGGCCCTAACCTAACGGGTCGGATTACACAATAGTAACTAGTGATGGGACGTTGTCGATATTCATAATTAATAATTATATTTTTTTTTCGAAATGACAACGCCGTTTACCTGGAAACGTCTTTACAGCTTCACCGAACTATCGAGGCGAGCGCTGAAGGCACTCAGCCGATTTGTGATGCTTGGGCGACTAACTCAAGAGTGCACAGCACACCTCGTCTTGGGCTGTCGCCTGTTTTGTGCAAAATTCGCGACCTATCTGAGCTAACTTAAGCTAAACTATCTAGATATACGTATGTGAGTTACTGAAACATGTGTACCAAGCATGCGTGCCTCAACAATTGCTATATGTATTTTGTGTCGGATAAATTCTTTATCTTTTACTTAGAGATTTAGTAAACTTTATATTCCATTCATAATTTTGTGTTATTTGGCTCTATGTTTTATAGTATTGATGGCGTTTTACGTAATATAGTTTGATTATTGTGCACAAGTAAAGTGGATGAGAAATAATACCACGGAGCATGGATTCCGACTTGGCTCAAAAACTCCCAGGAAAAGTATATTAAGACGGCCACCATCTTGTTAGTTTATTGAAATTATCGCAATAAACTTGTAATATAACCTACTCGACAATGGCAGTAATTATCCACTAGAAGATTGGATGTCAAAACCGAATTAAATAAAGAAATTATATTTTACTAGCTTTTGTCCGCGATTTCATCCACGGAGAATAGTTACTTTGGGCTAACACTAATATGCAGCAAAAGCTCTCAAGAGAAAAAAATATCTGATTTTGAAACATTCTCCAACGATACTCCGCTCCTATTGGTCTCCACGTGCTGATATATAGCCCATATCCTTTCTCGATAAATGAGCTATATTACACTGAAAGAATTTTTCAAATCGGACCAGTAGCTCCTGAGATTATCCCCTACAACGTCACAAACTCACAAACATTACCTCTTTATAATATTTGTATAGATTATCTCATACAAAGCGGTAAACGGTTTTAAACACATCTCTCTAAAAGAAAACTAGGCATGTACCGCAGTTTGTCTAGTGTTAAATTTTTAAATTTGAAAGTTTGAAATTCCGATCACTAATCTTTTTGTGAGACGTATAATGGTAAACACTGTATCGGGTAAAGTGTTGAAAATACCAGTTCTCATCCGATCACCAAATTTAAGCAATGTCGGGTGCGGTCGGTATATGGATGGGTATCCGTTTGGCAATACCGCGTCACGTTGGCTTTATGTTGTATGTTTTTGATGAAAGTATTACCCTATAATACTAGTGTATTGTATCCACTTCTATTTGTGTTTTACAACACACCTGTATTCTATGTAATAATCATTCCACTCATAAGGATAGTAGAGTGCTGTTAGTCTAGAAACTTTTTCGATAAATACTAACTAATATTATAAATGTTAATGTGAGTTTGTTTGTTACGCTCGTTTTAATTACTCGACCGATCGTCGTGATATTTTGCATACACATTTTTAAACTTGTATGGGTACATTTTAATACGTGAAATCTACCTAACTTCTAGCTAAGACGCGGTTAGAAGCTAGTAGGTAATAAACTGCATAAATAACTTAATATCTGAGAACAGAGTTGTTTTTAACAAACAAACATTTGATTTTTATAATATTAATGTAGTATAATATGTTCATATTCATACGATTTCAGTAACTATTACGTAAATAGCGTCATAGCTTTCGTAAAAATGTCAAGATATGTTTACTTTCAAGTGACCTTAATCGAATAGCTTAGGTATTATATTTTTAGAGCACTTAATTATTAGATCAATTAAGTTCATATATTAACATTAATTTACTCGTTCCATTTAATAAAAATCATGTTCAAATAAAGAGAAATTCGTATATACACGAGTTCCACAGCAAGTCAAAGTTAATATTTACTCGAACTTTCACGAACAAATTATTTCTTCAACATAATAACTTTATATGAAAGTAAACATTCGTTTTCAATAAGAATATTTTTGTTAACAACTTCCATTTCAGTGAAAACATTATTACAATTTGATAATATATATTCTGAAACGAATTCATATTTCATTGTTATCAATTCGTAATCTAACTCGGCACAATACTTAACGCCTTACTCTTATTGGTACTCGATAATCTAACAACTATTAAAATGTCATTCAATTCTCTAAATAAAAAGTAGTGTCGTAAAGAAACATGGTAGAAGTGAAACTTTTATATTAGAAGAAAACATTATGACTAAAAACAAAACAAAAAAATCATCGTCACGCTGTATTCTCAGCTGGAAACAGGCATGTCCGTCACTCTGGCAGTTTAAACTGCACAGTCCCAAGTGGTGGAGGCGCATCGTGCTAATGCGAAACCCACAGTTCACCAGGGGGGGTGGGGTCTAACACTCACTCCCTCATTGAGGGGGTCTATCATTTATGATTCCTCAAACCGCACCCAGTGCTATTTGGAGGGCCTACGCTTGTTGGGCGAGCAGACGAAGTGCCAGTCGGCAGTCCCTACTACCCCGCCTAAAAAATGTATGAAGACACCATGGGGTTTTAGTCCGTGCAAATCGGACATAACCCATCTTCAGGTGCCCGACGGGTTGGGTATTTGTTAGGGATCTCCACATGTAAAAAAAGAATGGTCACCAATTTAAGTACTGACCGCGCCCGACGTTGCTTTACTTCGGTGATCAACGAGACCGGGTGTTCCCAACACTCTATCCGACACAGTCTTTACCCCCAACACTTTTCGTCACACAAAAAGGTTGCCGATCGGAATTTCAAAGCCGTTCCACAAGAAATTTAACTTTAAAATTTTTAAATTATCTTCTATAAATATCGATACACTACACTCATCTCTAAACAATTTCTTTCCTATTATAATAGGCGTTTTGTTTACAATGTCAACTGAAGGGGACACCGACTTCTCTAAACACAACATCGTATCTCTCATTACACAGCGTTCAGAAATGAACTTTATCGCTTAACATTTACGACTAATATTGATTTGATGTAATTTCGACTTCCTATATAATCGTTCCAAAAAGGTTATAACTACTGATTAGTAGATTTTTGAAATGAACCATAACAATAAACGATAAAGTTGATATTTCTTTGTAATTAATAAAGTACACAAGTCGTCATATTTGGATAATGATTGTGTGGAGAAGGGATCGATCGATAAAGCAAAATCAAGTTCCGAAGCTCTATTGATACACGCGTGAGAAGTTCTCGACCTTTTAGTTTTCCTTTATATACATCGTGTTCACATTTTCTTTATTTCTTATTGTCTTTACGGACATTAATGGTGTTGCTATTTTATCAATCCATATTAAAGAATTGATTTAGTTTCAGTGTTAATTTTGTCACCACAAAAATAATACAGTATGCTCTGTTCCAACAAATTTTGAACCAAATATAATGCAGTAAAAAAAAAACTAGAGTAATTCTTAGAAATGTAACTTTCATATTTAAAGCATAATGACTGTTTTTTTTCTACTTCATCTACATATAATCTTACATACGACAAAGGTGATTGATAAACTCATCTGAATGTATGAAGTCCAATTCACTTATCTACTTTTCTCTCGTACTTAAGTCGCGTCGTCATTAAACTCACAATAACTTTTGATAGAGTGAACCGATTTCAATGAAACCAAGACCATGTATTACCCGAGGAAATGCTTTATGATTTTCTTGTTGAGGTTTCATTGTAAACGCAGTAATTTAGGAGTGATGCGTGCCCAAAGAACACAAAGATAAAAAAAAAGATTAAATGTATTTTATTCCTTACTCCTAAACACCAACAACATTTTTTTTTCACAGTTATTATATGTATAGATAAGATAGTCGAAACGCTTCATATATTTTTATTCAATCTTCCAACATAAGAAAACATTAAAAGAAATCATTATTACGCGAATATTTTTACAATGTTATACAAAAAATATAGAAGCTTTGTTATCTAAAATGTGGCATATATTTGAGTTATTTTATGATAATGTTGAACATCAGAGTGGAGGAGATTTTCTCAATTCGATTGTATTGTTTTTTTAATGTTTGTTTCTTCAGAACGTCATTTATAAACCAACTAACATTCATTGGTGCTCCGATCGTATTGGTCTTAGCGTGATGATATATAGCTTACAGCCTTCCTCAATAATTTTTTCAAATCATTCCAGTAGGAGATTAGTGCGTTCAATCAAACGGACTATTCAGCCTTATAATATTAACAATTAGTACACATTAGTAAATCTATTTTTATTGGAAAGGGATTACTTTCAACTGGTTCTGGTTATATTGGACCTCGGATTGTTCAAAATCGATTAGGAAATATGTAGTCTTCTCGTAGATGCCAGAGGCACACTGAAGCTATTACCGGTTTCAGCATGATTGGGTCGGTTCGCCCGGGGTAGTATCTACCATCCGACATACAGAAACACCGACGTAAAGTAACAGTGATAGCATTGTTGTGTTTCGTTCGGTCAGTGAGAGCGCCGGAGGACCACATCGTCCCTCTTCAAAACACAGGCTGGCAACACACTTGCGACTCCTTCGGTGTCGTTAGCGTCTATGGACGATGGTGATCATTTAAAATCAGAGACTCACCTGTTAGTTTGCCCGCTATGATATAAAAAAAGTATATTAATAGGTTTATAACAATGCAAGACTTAACCTAACTATGGTTCAAGGATGTTCTAGTGCGTTTTTAAAGTATATTTTTGAACTGAAAAACTCCTTAGCCGGGTATCCGTTTCTTGATAGGAGATGAACCTATGGGTTAGCGTCACCAATGACCACGAAATGCTCGTGACGTATTACGCTTTATCTCGCATCTACCCTTTATGGTGAACCCTATAAATTCAGCGTAATGATAGGCAACGGATGTCAAAATTAACACAATACTTTCTAATCCCCACAATTAAAGTTGCAATGGAGGGAACGTTAATCATTCAAACAGCTATGTATAAGCCGTTTATGACGCATCGCCACTACACAGTGAAGTACAGTATCGCAACTTTTGTCTTTGACTATTATATTTTTGATGTCAAACATCTATAGGCGCACCCTAAACCTGATTTTGGCTTGGCGACGTGTGGCGACACAAAACGTCTGCGCCTAGTTGAATTTTTGTATGTAATAAAAATGATTTTTTATTTCATTATGAAATAAAAAAATCAGTCATTATTTTATAGAACAAGTTTGTAAAGCTTTATCTTTCCATTATGCCATAGCTGTCCTGTCGTAATCTGTTTTTTTAAGCATATAATTTATACAAAACAATTTCGATGTTTCACATCTGCCAGGCGTTCCGTGACGACTCATTTTAATCGAAATACTACACAGTGAATGTCTTGCATGTTTTATATGCCAAAGAGAAGCAAATAGGCAGACGGCCCATCTGATATTAAATGGTTACCGTCGCCTATGGACAACTGCAACACCAGGGGCATCACTGTTGTGTTTTCGAGCTTTAAAATCGTGTTTCTATCCTTTTTTGAAGAGCCCCATGTCATAAATCTGGGAAAACATTGTACCAGGGAAATCATTCCACAGCGATACCATGTGCATAATGAAGCTTCTAACAAAACCTTACATTTGTCACCATTTTGCTGGGCTGTAGGATATGAGGATGAACTACCAGCCAGCGGCAGGTGCTGCGAGTTTGTAACGCCGATGACGGCACCATATTATAAAGTTCTTCAGAACACTGTGAAATTCTTAAACCTCTAGACCGCATGTCAATTCGGGGCCATCAAAAATGCGTCAAACTCGCTTCTAAACGAAGCATGTGAAGGAGAGCAGAAAGAGATTCAAAAATAACGGCAATCAATGATAAATTATCAATACAGCGCTAGTCGCTGCTGTCAAGTCGGCTTACGTGAAACATAAAAAGAAAAGTTACTGTGTTGGGTTTCTCAGTACGTTCTTCATCACGTGCCTGTAAGAGACCCACTGCAGGGCCATAGGTCGCTTCCCGAAGGAAGGTATGGGCGTAATCACCACGCCAGCCCACGATGTATTGACGATTTCAAACTCTGAGAGATCCACAGTTCTATATTTTTCCCATATACAGTGGTACTAAAGGAACATTTCTCAGGTTTAGGTTTCCTCGCGATGTTTTCCTTCACTGTCAACCGATAGTGTTAGCAATTTAAATTAGTAAATATACGCAGATTCCGAAATCTGGATTCCTAAAAGTTGCTATCCAGACGAGTACAGATCCCTACCAAGCCGCATAATCTATTCTAATATTATAAAGAGGTAAAGTTTGTGAGTTTGTGACGTTGTAGGGGGTAATCTCAGGAACTATTGGTCCGATTTGAAAAATTCTTTCATTGTTATACAGCTCATTTATCGACAATGGTTATAGGCTATATATCATCAATAATGAAAAATGTTTAAAAATCGGGGTGTTTTTTCCTTTTGGGAGCTTTCGCTGCATATTAGTTAGCCCAAATTAACTATGTCCACGAGTTTTTGGCGGGATTTTAGTCTGTCATGTAGTGGATTTTATATTTTATTCATAATCTTGTGTTATTGGACTCTATATTTTGTAAATTTGGTGGAATTTTACGTAATCTAGTTAGTTTATTGTGCATAAGTGAAGTGAATAGAAAATAATACCACGGAGCATGAAATTCTGAGATGCCACAAAAACTCCCTAGCAGGTTCTAACAAGGGATCCACCATCTTGTTAGAATATTGACTCACACGACGCAATATTGAAGTGATTGCACGACGCTTGTAATATTATCGACTACGTGACGATGGCAGCAATAATCTGAAAGATTAATTGCCAAAAATAAAGTAAAAAAAAAAAAAACTATGTCCACGCGAACGAAGTCACGGGCAGAGGCTAGTACTATATATGGTGATTTCGGGACGCGTCGTGCCTAAGCATTCCATTCTGTAGGGGTTGCTACTTAATGTATAGTGGACATGCTACAGTCAAACACAATAATTGTATTCTACTACTCAACAAAAAGTACTAACAATTCAAACTTTTATGATAACAGTCTTACTAATTGTACTTAGTGATCTAATATTATAAAGAGGTAAAGATTGTGACGTTGTGAGTACTTGACGTAATAAGGAGTAATCTAAGGGAGTACTGATCTGATTTGAAAAATTCTTTCAGTGTCATATAGCTCATTTATCAAAGAAGGTTATAGGTTATATGTCATCACGCTACAGACAATAGGAGAGGAACACTAATAAAAAATGTCTCAAAATCGGGATTTTAATCCTCTTGAGAGCTTTCGCTGCGTGTTGACCTTGGCCCAAAGTAACTATCACTACGCGGACTACCAAATTTGTGCGGCAGATGTTAGTAAGTAATTAAGTTAGTAAGTAAAAATATGTATACGTGTTGAAACCCTTAATTTATCGACTGAAATTCAATCAATAACCTATCACTAGATGCTAAAAGATGTGGAAGCCGACTACTGTTAATTTACTACTGTAAATTTCATTTAACAAATTATTAAATTTAAATAATTCAGACCATAATAGATCTTTTTTTTTAAAAACACAGTTATTAGATTGTTTAAATAAATAATCGTTGCATATTACATTTTGCACTACTAACAAGAACTTTTACTCTTATCGTTCCCAAAAAGTATCGCTCCAAAAGAAACCCGTCATTTGATCTGATGCAAAGAGCAACAGATAACCTTTGTCGGCTTTGAGTACTTCTTTTGATAACAGCTTGTCTTCGCAAAACGTTTTATCAGGCCGGAGTAATTAAGACGAGTGATAATAAATTTCAATCAGTCGCATAATGGCAAAGAGCTTAGCAGAATTAATTAACATTGAATGTGTTTAAGATAAAGACTTTATATTGTGGAGATTTCCTGGTGTGAGATATTGTTATTTTAATGCGCGGCGGAGGTTAAACGTAATTGTTGGCATGGCGACGCAAAACACGAACTTTGAACGAAATACTCAAATACATTTGCAATCCTATCTGTATGAACATAAGATTCAGTTTTGTCGGCTACTCATTCTACTAGAGTTACGCGACACGCGCCGATGACACAGCACCCTATGATAAATGCCGCTAAACACACCGGTGTTATTACAAAAAAGATAAACACGTTTTGAAAGCTTGCTTTAAAAAGATCTCTCGGTGAATGTTCGCCGTCTTGCTCTCGCTTTGTTTAGGTTTGGTTACACTTGCTAAAAAAGGATAACGCGATCTTACTCCGGGCGAGCGCGGTGAATTTCGTACGAAACCTTTTTTAAAGCAAGTATTTAACTTTTTTGCAATAACACCGACCGCGTCTGCACCCTAGTTGATTTTTATATTAATTAAAAATAAATATTTATGTAATAAAATAAATAGACAGTGATTATTTTATGGAACAAATTTGTAATGTTTCATTTTATCATTATGCCATAGCTGATTCCTGTCGCAATCTGTTCTTTCATGCACATAACTTATACAAAACAATTTCGATGTTTCACATCTGATAGGCGTCCCGCGACGGCTCAATTTTTGTAGTAATATTTTATACGTTTTACCGTTAGGCTTCAGTCTCACCTGATCTTAAATGACCATGATTTTAAAATATTAAAGAGAGAGATGTGGAATGAGAGAGGGCTGGCTCTAAAATGCGTGTGTCGGAATACCAGCAGGTTCTTTACGACAGATTTCCAACTCGGTATCTAGCCAGGCGGACTTACAAAAGCCTTACCACCAAAAAGATATACAATAACAGAAACAAATTAATATTAAAATCAAAATGGCAAATTCCGGTTTTGTACCGAATAATAGTATATAGCATTTATAACAATTATACTTGACCATTACATACATAGTGATAAATCTGAGGAGTTTTGAAGGGAGTATATGTTTTGTTTATTTCTGATGCTGACGGAGAGTCTGAACGATGATTATATCAGCCACATTGTCTTATGTACATTGTTTTTTATAATCTCAAAAAAAACTTGTGACAGATTTTGGAATAAAAAATACTAATGTTTATTTAAGCTTGCAAGGGTCACAACAAAGGGTCAAAATTGACTAAAATTTTGCTTTCCTTAGAAACAAAAAGAAGCCTGTTTATTTCACTAATTGTTGGTTCGTTCCTATTATTAACATACAATTCAGTAATACTATTTTTCATGGACCCATCGTGACTCCTTGTGCAACGCCCATCCATCTCTTACCTGCTATATATTGCAGTTCGTCTTTCCATCTTGCTATTGGCCTTCCTCTACTTCTGTATCCGTAAAAGTCTTTCCAGTGATATAGTCTTTGTCCACTTTAAAATACGGAGGATAGAACGTCCTTTGTTTAGTGTTTTTTTTTATATTTTTTTGTCGCGTATTCCGACTTTTAGTTTTATCTTAGCGAGCTTCGTTCCAATGCTCTATGACAAGATGTAAGTTTCCTATTTACCATATAGTCGAATATCCACGTTTGATATCCATACGTGTGACAAGGTAAGATACATGAATCCAAAACTTCATTACCTCTTTCCTAATACTTTAACGCTATTGTATGACCAAGTTACCATACCGTTTATCCCTATATAGTGTTTATAACGGATGGAATCCATTAGACAGGTACACGAAAACGTTCGTAAGAGTAGCGCGATATAAAATTGAGATCCGCTAAAAAGATTAACCCATTATATACCTAGAGACGAGAGATATGACTCAGTCTTAACATTTCTCAAGCAACAACTACAACGAGCGGGGAAGTACATTTCATAGAGTATATTTATTTTACACTTTGCTTTGTCTCTAAAATTATTCCCGTCATTTATTTCACCTCACAGGAAGTAATTTAGGCTATTTAATCTTATATTACATGTTACTCACGACTTCCTCCGCAGTGCTATCTCCAAAACGGTTGAACCTATTTTTGCGGAACTTTCACTGGCAGAAAGCTGACCTTGTAGGAAGTAATTTAGAATATTCTATTTTAGAGTAGTAGTCGCGACTTCATCCACATCAAATTTGCTAAAAATATGTTGTTCACTGTAAACATGTGCGTGAGGCGTGCACTGTACTAGACTCAAAGAATAAATATAATTGAAATTCATATATTTGTATCTATGTATGTAATTTGAATTGTATTGTCAATTGTCTTTCTAGCAAGTTTGTTTTATTTATCGCGTCTGCAGCCACATATCTCAGTAACCGTAACAACGTATAAGAATATTACTCTAGTTTAATGACCTTTATTTAAATTGTTAAATATTAAAAACTGTTTTGCAGGCAGATATAAAGTTTTATATCTTGATTTATATTAATGCAAGATTTAAAGACTTCAGCTCATTCTGTATTTTTGATTAGAAAAATAATTATTAACTTATTGTTTACGACTCAACATTACAATTAAGAGTAATTTAAATATATAAGTAAACAAAAAAAAAGTTAATAATAATTAAACAGTGAATATTGAATAAACTACTAATAATAATAATGTATATATATATATATGCTCACGGATACAATTTTTACGTTAAAAAAAAACTACATATAAGCAAAAAAAAGGTGCGGACCAAGAGTCTGCAGACTAAAACAAAATATAAAATATATATATATATATATATATATATAAGTAAGTAATCTTAGTAATAAGATTTTAGACCATAAACGTATTATTACCTTAAGAGTTCCATAATACAATATCTTGTGAAACAGACAACCGATTACTTTTTATATAGTCACAAAAACTTAATTATATTGACAATATGGGCATATTATATCTTTACAATAACATTTGAAAGACATTGCTTCATTAGTTCCATATAAAGTGTGAGTACTGAGGGGATCATATAGTGGGTTAAGTAAAAGTTCCATATATGTTGCTGATGGTAAATTTAATTCGACACACTATTAGTATTCACATATCTAATGTACACGTTACACATTACAATAGGTGGCGTGCGTGTCGTACCCACAAATGTTTTTGAAAAAGCACTTCTGTAACTGTAAATATATTGATAATTTTAACACATAACACATTTTAACTTTTAACACAGTAAAAAAAATACGCGTGGAGCCACGGGTAAAAGCTAATATTAGATACAATAAAAAACGAATGCCACTCAACAAATCCCATAGTATTATATCCAAATTCCGAATCAGAGCGCGCCACAAAAGTTTCGAACCCATCCGGCTTACCTACGAAACGGTATTTATTAGCAGAGAACCTCATGGGACATGGGTAAGCTCGCAATCAATTAAGCGCCGACGACCGCAATGGCATATCACTTACGCGGCCCATCAAAACCTTATTTGCATGTATAATACGCTAACTGACTTCACGGGGACTCACTAAAGTTTTGGCGACACACAGCCGTCAACTCGCGATGATTACGCAGCGTGGAAAAATAGTCTTGGAGAGAAATTATACCAAGCGTATTTTTTTTTTGGTAGCCAATTTTCTAGTAAGTTATTACTGCCATTGTCGAATAGGTAATGATATTACAAGTTTCTTCCGATGTTTTCAAGTAATTAACAATAATGTTATAACTTTCCAGTGAGTTTTTGTGTCAGGAAGTCTGAATCCATATCCATCAAATAACACAAGATTATGAGTAAAATATAAAATCCTCCGGCGCTCTCACTGACCGAACAAAACGCAACAATGCAAGCACTATCACTTCACGTCGGTGTTTCTGTAGGTCGGGTGGTAGTACCGGAGGCGAGCCGAACCATTCATGCTGCTGACATCAGTAATAGCTTCAGCGTGGCTCTACCACCTACAAATTTTGCATAAAAGTTATCAGGGCTACAGAAATGGATATCATCCAGAAACAATGTAATTTTCTCAAAGAATACACCAAAACTACATTCATGCGAGTAAAAACTAGTGTATATCAATAATGGTTTACGCCGTTGTGCTACTTTCTCACAACTGTTTTTAATTAATTTACTATTGGGCAACTTGTTGTTTTCTATCGTAAAGCAATTTGTAATAATTATACGATAATAAAATCACTACTGGTTGCTCATATCGTAACTAATTGTGAGCAATATGAATTGTTTTCCCTTTCATACGTAAGAGTTGTCGTGTAACGCTGTCTTGTTCACACATTGTGATAACAATTATCCATTATTTTCACTGTTTATACTGATATACCAATTACTAAAAATATTATAAAGAGGTAAAGTTTGTGAGTTTGTGCCGTTGTAGGGGGTATTCT
>JACEII010000063.1:1976700-2045854 GCA_014332785.1 Antheraea mylitta | reverse complement strand
TGATAACCTCCTCCTTTTTTTGAAGTCGGTTAAATAAAGAGGTAAAGCTTGTGATGTTGTGGCGTTGTAGGAGGTAATCTCAGGAACTACTGGTCCGATTTGAATAATTCTTTCATTGTTATATAGCTCATTCATCGAGAATGGTTATAAGCTATATATCATCACGCTAAGACCAATAAGAGCGGAGCACATATGAAAAATGTTTCAAAATCGGGATGCTTTTTCCTTTTAAGAACTGCTGCATGTTGGTGTTAGTGTATCTATTCCACGCGAAAGAAGTCGCGGGCAGAGGCTAGTATCCTATAAAAACATTCAAATCGCGTGGAAGCATTTTAACCTAACAGCATACATGTGTTTCTTTGTTCACATCTTAAAGAGAAAATATATGCATATATTATAAAGATGATTAATTAAATACACACGATGTGCGACTACAAAGAACGTGGCGTCAATCATCGTTATTCGAAATCGTGTGTTTTCAATTTAAACGCTGCCAAAGTTTCGTACTCCCGAGGTACCGCGACACTATTCAATGGAGAAGGTTAATTATTTTCATGTAAACGTTGACTGAATGTAGATTTAATCAAAAATTCACAAATACAATAATTACCGAATTTTGACTTCTTTTATAGTGGACTTTTGGGGGGTCACCTGTTGTTAAGTGATCACCGCCGTCCATAGACGCTAACAACACCAGGAGAGTCGCAAGTGCGTTGTCACCCTGTGATTAGGTGGAATGGGAGAAAGAGGGAATGGGAAAGGAGGTGGGTCTCCGGCACTCTCACAGACCGAACGAAACGCAACAATGCAAGTATTGTTGCTTCACGTTGATGTTTCCATGAGAAGGTGGTAGTACCGGAGGTGAGCCGACACATTCATACTGAAACCTGTAATAGCTTCGGCTTGGCTCTACCACCTACGTTATCACTGCATATTTTAAAACAAAGTCCTCTGCCACGTCTGTCTGTCTGTTTGCGATAAACTCAAAAAGTATAAAGGATTTTCATGCGATTATCACTAGTAGATAAAGTGATGTATGAGAGGGGTTTAGGTATTCTTTTCAAGGTTTTTTATTGCCAGAACGGGACCAACGTCCATCGGGCCCGCCAGCAATTTTATAAATACGAATGTTCAAGATGTTACTACCCCAACCAACCATAAATGGATGTTACCGATTTTTTTTTAAATATTTCTTATCTTCTGTCCAGAACACGCATCACTGTTAAAGTAGTCGGTTCACAATAAAACCTCACCAAGAAAATCATAAAGTATATCTTCGAGAGCAACTTAGATTTTGTTTTATTGAAATCAGTCCACTCTATCAAAAGTTATTGTAATTTTTAATGATGACTGGAGTTAAGTACGAGAGAAGAGTAGTAATCTATCTATACTAGTATTATAAAGCTGAAGGACTTGTTTATTTGATTGAATGCGCTATTCTTGAGAACTATTGATCTGATTTGAAAAATACTTTCAGTATTAGATAGCTTATTTATTGAGAAAGACTATAGGCCACATACCATCACGCTAAGACCAAAAGGACCGGAGCAACAATGTAGAAAATTTCAAATTCGGGGTTTTTTGAACTGAAACTTCTAATGCGACTTCCAACAATGTTGCGTTAAATGTTTAACGCTACCATAGTATAAGTGTTATAGATTTAGATATTTCTCCACTCGAAAACGATAATTAAAATATGCGATCAATTGTGAATTGTAAACAATGTTAATAAAGTTTGTCTTGGAGAAACAATATGTTTTCACTAAAAATCAATTTCTACCCCTTCCTATTTCCATTTCCACATTACAAAGTTTCACTTCTCCAAGGGACTCCATGCAGTATTTTTTTCCTTTATAGGGCTTCTGCTACGTGTTGGCGTCAGCCGAAAGCAACTATTCCCCGTGACCGAAGTTGAAACTAGTGTATTAATATAATTTAAAATATTCATATCAATCTTATACGTTAATCGAATGTCGCCCACGTGTTGGTACAGCTGTATAAATATGGAACTCAGACACATAAATAAATACAATATGTATACAGAACCAATTACAATAATATTTTAGACGCCCCTAAGTTTATTCTTCGCGAACGCAGACCGTACTAGACTGGCCATGAATAATTGAACACCTCGCTAGGAGCGTGGCGTATACGCAAATATTTCTAATAGGATTGCTCCATTATGAGATACAGGCTTTTCCTGTGGCTTTGTTTGTTTTTCAGTATGTTCATGATAATGCTCAAGGTATCTATGCCATTTTTACGATTTTCATAGTCATCTTTTTACCCTTATCCCACCTAAGGGATCGTTCAATTCATTCGTTTGTAATTTCTAACCCCTGGTCAGCAAAAGTAAACAATGCTCTTACCCCCCTCCATGCTTACGTAAACATTTATCTAAGTCTGTATTGTTACCATGTATACAATAGAACCTCTTTTGTACAAGTCTACGGTTGACGTTCAGATCTAGTTAAAACTGTATCTAGACGCCAACTTTTTGGTTGTCATGCACGGGAACGTCAACAAATAAAACAAACAAAAAAGAAAACGTGTCAAGCAGTGTGGTTGTTTTTTCATCATCGAAGAATCGAAAAAAAAATCGGGATTGGTCACATCAGTCATCAAAGCATCAAAACAATTATATATCAATCAGAAAAGCACCAGGAACAACTATCAAATCAATCATCAGAATCTAACAAAGACACATCCGTGGAAGCTCAACGGCCAGCTGCAAGAAAAAGAATATCACGAGGTACGTGCACATCTTTACTGTTGTTAGCTGGATCTGTACGAAAACATTTGAGTTCTCGAAGACCCTCCGGGGTCCCCCAGGGTAGCAGGAAGCCACCAATAGGCATTTCGGCGGTGTGCATGCTACAAAATCTAATCCGGTTTAATAGAGAAATATTGCTGACATTATCTTTACCCGGACCCCCCAAACCCTATCTCATCAAAAATAGGCAAATCAACGACCCCCAATCCCCTAAGTAACACTACACTACTTACAACCTGTTTTCATCTTCTACTCCCCCCTGTCAGATGTTATCTTTTTTTTATATTATAAGGGGTAAACGAACAGACGGGACACTTGATGTTAAGTGATCACCACCGCCGATAGACACTAACAACATCAGGGTAGTCGCAAGTGCGTTGTCGGCCTTCTTGTCAATATCTTTTCAAGATCTTTCCTCTACTTTGCTATCCATCCAGCATCATACTGAAAACTTTTGCGACCTATTTAATTATAGTGTTTTATTTTATTCAACCCAAACGATTATTTTAAGCTATACAAGAAGTCGCGCGAAGTCGGAGCGGAAAGTTTTTTTTTTTCTCTCGAAATGACTACGCTATTGACCCATCAAGGTCTTAACAGCTTCACCGGACTACTAAGGCGAGCGCTTAAGGCACTCAGCCGATTTTATTATGGCAACCAGCTCAAGGGTGCACGGCACACCTCGGCTTGGCTGTTGCCTGTTGCATGCAAAATCGCGAACTATCTTAGCTAACTATTCATATATGTATGAGTTGTTGAACCGTATATGTGTACCAAGCATACACGCCTCAACAACTCTTCCATATATTTATTATCGGAAAATTGAGAGTTTTTCAGTTCGATAAGGGAAAAAAGTAAACCCTTCCACTTTCATGTGTAAGCGTGTAGCGTGCACGTGTGTGGGGGTGATCGTGTAGTGTTGTAGCGGTGATGTATATTTGTGTGTCACCGTATCGCGCAAGCAACGCACTCAAGGGCTCCCTACCGAGGGATCGAACCTAGGCTTGAGCCGCTGCCGTGGGAGGCCTAATCGGGTGGCGAGCGGAAAGCTAATCATTATTGTAGTATAAGTAACAACAGATTGTAATATGTATGTACTCCTACTTATAGTACGTACTCGGCCTAAACGAATCTGTCATCCACCGTTGTTTTAGTTTATAAGACATCCGGTAATGTTATGTTATAAAATAGTCGGTGAGGTGTAGTATAAGTAACAACACACTGTATAATGTAACACCTGTATATCTATACATATATAAGGAATGTACCTATACGAGGGTACTTATGAAGTGTGATTAGTTAAACCACCCATATTGATTGTTATCAGAGTGTTTCTCTTAAATATAAACCAATTTCATAGTACAAAACGAAGTCCCCTACCGCGTCTGTTTGTGTGTTCGCGATAAACTCAGAAACTACTGAACGGATCTTCGTGAGACTTTCACCAGTAGATAAAGTGGTTTACGAGAAAGGTTTAGGTACATAATTTGCCAAGGTTTTTTCATTCTCAGGACTGGACAACGTCCGCTGAGCCCGCTAGTGAAAAATATTTTAAGAAACGACAAACGATACTCATGAACTGTTACTGGATGAAAAATATTAAATCTATATATATCTATTCTATCAATTTTATATATTTTTTATATAATTTAAAAAGAACGTGTGCAGGACCGTCGGAGACAGCTGGTTATTAAGTAATATCAGTCCTATTTTATTCTCTTACTAGCCTCTGCCCGCGACTTCGTTCGTGTGGAATAGATACACTAACACGCAGCAGTTCTCAAAAGGAAAAAAACATTCCGATTTTGAAACATTTTTCATCTATGCTCCGCTCCTACTGGTCTTAGCGTGATGATATATAACCTATAACCATGATTGATGATCGAGCTATATAACACTGAAAGATTGATTCAAATCGGACCAGTAGTTCCTGAGATTACCCCCTACAACGTCACAACATCACAACGTCACAAACTCACAAACTTTACCTCTTTATAATATTAGTAATTGTTGATTTTATTTACTCCTTGAACTCTGACGAAAGTATTTTGAAAATATGCTCGTTAAAAACTAGATAATCAATTTTCCATTACTGTAATAGTGAACGCAACTTCAAATTCCTATTAGTAACATTCTTGTTGAATTCATCTGTAATTACTATAACTATTTTTTTAATTTTTGTATTGACGTTCGTAATACCGGTACCGGTAGGTTGGTAGAGCCCCGCTGAAGCTATTTTTAGTTTCAGCATGAATGGGTCGGCTCCTCCGGGGTAGTACCACCCCTCTCACAGATAACCGACGTGAAATAACAGTGCTTGCATTGTTGTGTTTCGTTCGGTCAGTGAGAGAGCCGGAGGCCCACGTCCCTTCCTCTATCCTGCTTTCCCTTTCCTTCCCCTCCCCATTCTCCCATATATAGGCTGGCAACGCACTTGCGACGTCCCTGATGTCGCTAGTGTCTATGGACGGTGGTGATCACTTAACATCACGTGACCCACCAGTTCGTTTGCCTCCTTTGATATTATAAAAAAAAAAAATTACAATTTTAATGAATTTTGCAGCATTTCGCTTTCTCAGTTTGTATTCCGCAAAAACGAACAGTCTCCTCTATGGGCTAGCATAACAATAATTTTTCATATATTGGTATGTATTGAATAAAAAGATGGGCTAAGAAAAAAAAATCATATTAAGGCGAAACGAAGTTCGCGGGACAACTAGTTGATAATACAAATCATTCCAACAGCTTTCATGTATGTTCTAATTTAAATTACAAGTTTCTTGCGATCATTCCAATGAACTAACAAGATGGTGGCCGTCTTGTTAAAACTTTCCAGGGAGTTTTCGTGGCAAGTCAGAATCCATGCTCCTTGGTATTATTTCCCATCCACTTCTCTTGTGCACATTAACCGAACTATACTACGTAAAACACCACCAATATTACAATATATTTAAACATATATATAGTGAAATAATTAAAGACAATCAATAAAATATAAAAACTACATAACCTTCCAAGATCACACCAAAAACTCCAACGTGTAAGTTATACTTTTTCATATTATATTCTTGTTGATTCTTCTTTGATTAAACAATTATCCTATATACCTACTTTTCTGATAGCACTGACGTGTATGCAAAATCTCATAATGTTCGGTTCAGTAAAGGCGTGAAAACGTAACAAACAAACAAACTTACATATGCTAATATAAAATAGTTACGATAATCTATCAACCGTTTCTGCCTAATACAAAATTGTAGGCAGTACGTAAACATAAAATCGTAGGAGTCTAGATGAGACACGGTGGAAACGGCCCGAGCGTACTCATCATCCGAGCGTGTTCATTTTATATTCTAAACGCAAATTTCATGAAAAAATATAATTCCCCAGTCGGAATGTGTTTCGGACTGGCACTTCTTGTATTGTGGACGCGGCGCGTTGCACGAGCGATACGCGATTTTCATAAGCGGGGCGTTAAAATCTTTATTTTATTTAATAAAAACTTCAATAACCGCTTTGTGGGATCCTCAGTAAAGCAAATACTGATGGGTCCGCGACACCGATTTCCTCGACATGCTCTTGACGTATTCCGCTTGCGCCAAACTGGCGACGCGTAGTATAGTGCCCCATGTGTATGTAATGTTGATATTTTATATTGAGCTTGTAAATATATACCATATTTCTGATAAGTACAGACTAAAATTGATTTTTAATTTTTAATCGCGTGTATAATAAAGTGTTTAGAAAATGATAACGATATTGAACACTTCAAAGTCTAAATGCATTTCATTGTCAACCAAGTTCAATACTTGCGCCACGTTCCAGTAGAAGCTCACAACACTCACAACGCCCTTTTCGCCGTTCCACTAGACAACCGCGAGCGTTGCGGTCGTGGCGAAAACGTCATTGATGACGTCATAACATACGCTCACGCAAAGCTCACGACGCCCCATGTCTGGAGGTGGGTTGACGTGAGCGTTGACAAAATTGGCGGGATTTTCAATAAAGATGGCGACCGTGAAAATGTCATTACTTGATACGGTATAGGATATTTATATTAAATAACATATTGTATTGAAATACGTAAATGAAATATGTTAATAAAGTTTTGATAATTTTACTTCTTTTGAGAAATGTTGTGAATTCTAAAATCCAATTTAAAAATTAATTTATAATCACTTCATGGTAATTTAATATTTTTCATTTAACCAATAAGGTCATTTTTTATGTTTTTATGATAATTAAACTAAAAAAATGGAATTATACATTGTTTCTTTAATATACTTAAATAAATTTAATAATGATATGAATTTACTGTTAAGACTTACAAAGTGTAAGTTAACCTCTCAAAGCTTTTGTTTTATTTTTTCTTGCATCACAAATTGAGCACTGAACATAGTTATCGTATCGATTTCTTTTTACCCAGAGTACCTAGGCCACCAAGGTACGGTGCGAAGGCTACACATTTTTTTCAAACACAGTATATAACCCAAAGAAATCGAATTTCCTATGCGTATCCCCATTAATACATGAATCAGTTTTACTGTATTTAAAATGTCACAAGACAAATAATTGTGTTCCTAGAATGGTTACACAGTGGTAGAATAAGAGAGAAAATGATAGTGAAAAAATGGTTCTACTCTAATCCATAGAAGTGGCTCCGAAGTTAATTGATAACTAGTACTATCATAGTTATAGGCACATACCATATACCATTATGCGTCGATGTATTCACCTGTTATTATTGAATCACTTACGTAATTGTATGATTTCTTCACATATTATTTGAATATCTCAACATAATTACCTGAAAATAAAATAAAAACATATGAGCACATTACAAGGAATATTTAAACTGATTCCTTAAATTGAATGTATCGTAAAGGCCGCGCAAAACTTTGCGATCGCCCTAAATATAGGTAGACATCCATAACACAAATTTAATTATAAATACGTATTATATTATATGTGTATCATCGTGCCAACTTAAGGATATACCTATAAATACCAATTTTAGTTTCCTATAATATTATATTAACTTTGTTTTAACAAATGAATATGTTATGTGCGAGAAAGGCCGGTAGCGCATTTGCGACTCCCCCGATGTTCCTAGTGTCTATGGACGGTGGAGATCATTTACCATCAGGTGATCCGCCTATTCGTTTGCTCCCTATAATAAAAAAAACTTAAACTATATTTAGAGCTGACAAAAAGACTGACGACGACCATAGTTTATTTTATTCAACTCTTTAAAGATAGTTGTAGTTAGGTGAAGTTGTGAAGATTTGTCTGGACAATAGAGTAGCCAGACCAACAAAAAAACAATATCTGTTGGTATAAAGCTATTTGAATCACACTAATATCTGATAAAAAGTTGTAAAACCGGGAGACGAGCGATCCATTCTAATGATTCCTTTCGCGATTATCTTTTCGAAACGATAATTGGATTCAATGATCCTGCAATGAAACTGAGTTCTCGAAGAAGCAAAACATTTATTATGAGGCATAAGGTATTCTGTAATATCTATTTTATTAGCCCCTACTTACAAGATGAACCAGTCACCAAACACTTAGCAGTATGTCTCGGCACTGAAGAACGAATCTTCATCTATATTTACTAGGGTATCATTACAGGCAACAGCAATATCTATTCTGTTCAAATGTTCGTTAATACAATTAGGTATGTGAAAACAGAGAATCCATATGCATAAAAATCAATTATCGAATCAAGCGATAAAACAATAAACAGTCGAGCAATAAAGTACGTTAAACTCTATAAGTTTATGACACGGGCCACACGTCTGAATTCCCTCTCGCCGCAGTTTATGGCCCCACACTACCTTTTTACTTGATAAAGTGTGTTTTACATTTTATATTCTCTTACTGTTTGCAAAGGGGAGAGCATGTCTTACGTTACGAATAATATAATATTGAGGAATTAGACGCTGTCCGAGACTCCGCCGAGCTCCGAGCTCGCTACTATATAATAACTACGAATATTTGTTATTTAAAAACACTGTCATATTTTTTATGTGAAAACGTATTTAGTCGCGTATTCAAAAAAAAAATCATAGGAGAAATACTGATGGGTGCGCGTCACCGACAACCTCGACACGCTTGTAACGTATTGCAGTCGCGACACGAAATATAGCTGATTGTTTACATGTAATATTGCTATTTTCTATTAATGTTTGATTAACAATAAACAGTATAAACATGTACATAATTATTGTTCCGAGCGGTAATAGTTGTGAGGACTAGACTAATGTTAATAATTTGAATTTACAAATTTTAAAATTTAAATAATTCAGACTATTAGTAATTATATATATAGATTAGATAAATCGATGAACGCCGGCTGCACGCACGAAAAAGCATGACTCATTATCACGTTCCGCCTGAGCCGAGCGTGCAAGCGTGAGCGCGGAACAAGCGATAGAGAGGCGTTAAGCGTTCGATTGTATAGCATCTATATAACTTTCACGCACTCGGCCGATTCGTCCAAGTCATGACAATATCATCCGTAAACCGATATTACAGACAACCAATTTATTTTTTAGCTTTTAATCAGTCTTATATCATACTAATACTAAACGAAGACTGGTTCTCAAGCGCAATTGTTGGAGCATTGCTGTGGGTGATTGGCGGTGGGTTTTGAAACTGGAAGGTGGTTTTTTTTTTTCTCGAACTGACTACGCTATTGACCTAGCAAGGTCTTAACAGCTTCACCGGACTACTAAGGCGAGCGCTTAAGGCACTCAGCCGATTTTATATTGGCAACCAGCTCAAGGGTGCACGGCACACCTCGGCTTGGCTGTTGCCCGTTGCATACAAAATCGCGACCTATCTTAGCTAACCTAGCTAATTATTCATTTATGTTTGAGTTGTTGAAAAGTATATGAGTACCAAGCATATCCGCCTCAATAACTCCTCCATATATTTTTATCGGAAAATTTGGAGAGTTTTTCAGTTCGATAAGGGAAAAAAAAAATTAACAAAAATAACCCTTCCACCAAGATGTGTAGCGTGTAGGCGTGCACGTGTGTGGAGGTGATCGTGTAGTGTTGTAGCAGTGATGTATGGGTGTGTCACCGTATCGCGCAAGCAACGCACTCAAGGGCTCCCTACCGAGGCTCTACGGCTGTTTCGATAGACTCTATGATGGAAGGGTCAGTATTATCAGTGTTTGGCGAACACTGTTTCTCTAAACTCGCGGCGAGACATTCTGCTTTGTCAGTGTTATCGAACGCGGGAGAACTGGAAGGTGGTCTAGTCAGATGGGAGCTAAATATGTCTTACCATATGAAAATTCTGAAATTTTGAATTGATTTCTTTTTTTTTATTGATTTTTGATTTCAAATTTTGATTTGAAATTCTGATTCGCAACGTTTTTATGTGACGATGCAATGGTGGCGGTAAACACTGTGTCTGGTAGAGTCGGAGCAGTGTCTCGCTCGCCTTCGGGTATCAGAGAACAGTGAGACATATACTCTTCTACCGCTTTTCTTAAAGGTGTCATTCTACACACGGCGTGGAAATTACACACAATTATTATTGCTAAAATAGAGAAAAAGTCCAAAAAAGCAACATTTAATTATAATTTTTTAACAACTTTTAATTTGGGAACAGTCAAGAAAAACTCCCGAGAAAATATAATACGAACTTTGATTAAGCATTTTAAAAGTTTTCATCATAAAGTTCTTTAGGTAAAATTTCCAGACTTGCAAGAAAACCCGACAGAGCACCTAGGGTACTGTTTCACAAAGAATTAGTAGACCGATCTAGTCAAGCGTTGTGGCCTGTTTGCGTTTCACTTTGCCATGTTTGCACCGATCCCAAAGTTTTTCGATTATTCCCCATGAAGTTTTAAGAACTTACTCTAATTATTAAGTTTAAACGGATTCCTTTTTTTTCCTCGAACTGACTATGCTATTGTGCGTATTTAGATGACACTATTATTTATTTACATATAAACACTGGTAAATCTCTATAAACATGATTGCAGCGACACCGTTTCCAATTGTGAATCCAAATTATCAAGGACTCAGTCAAACATACACCCAGTCTATTGAAAAAAATTAAAAATAAACGTAAAATCTGTTCGCAGCATCACCTACCGGGTTTAATGAAGATAAAAACTAATCTACACATATAGGCAGTAACGTAAAGATAAGAAGATGAAATATAGCTTAAATTTTTAGTTAATCTGTCTGCTATACATTTTTTTTTTTATAATATCAAAGGAGGCAAACGAAATGGTGGGTCACGTGATGATAAGTGATCAACACCGTCCATAGACACCAGCGACATCAGGGACGTCGCAAGTGCGTTGTCAGCCTGTATATGGGAGAAGGGGGAGGGGAAGGAAAGGGAAAGCAGGATAGAGGAAGGGACGAGGGCATCCGGCTCTCTCACTGACCGAACGAAACACAACAATGCGAGCACTGTTATTTCACGTCGGTTACCTGTGAGAGGGGTGATACTACCCCGGAGGAGCCGACCAATTCATGCTGAAACCAAAAATAGCTTCAGCGGGGCTCTACCACCTACTAAAACACCTACATAGTGCAAAGATAATTACCAAAGTTCGTCAAGAATTTCATTAACCACAAATTTTTGAATTTCGTCCGTTATCCTGGAGCACCCCTTGCGTCTTACGGGACAAAAAGTATACTACATGTAACTTTATAATATAAGCTATCACTGTGTCAAATTTCGTCAAAATTGGTTTAGTAGTTTCAGAGTGATGCGTGTTCACAGGGACAGGCAGACAGACCGACAGACAAAAATTGTAAAAACATTATTTTTGGTTTCTATATCAATAACAAAGTCTACTAAGATTATTATTTTCATGAAATATTAAATATACAGATTTGGCCTAATTTTTTTTTTTTTATTGAAGCACGACAATGTGCCTGCACTATGCCTGATGGTAAGCATAGTACAATCCAAAAACAGTGGCGACCACCGAGAGACAAATTATCCATCGTCGGTCGCCGCTGTCATGCCAGCCATAATGACGAACGTCACCCGGTACTGGATATGCACAGACTGATCCCGAAACGCGACGCGCAAAAGCGAGTCACTATGACGGGCTTTTTCGCTATGTACATGGTGGTTGCGACCCAGTCGGGCTGTAAAACCCTACCACTCCGCTATCGCCATTGCCTCGTTCGTTGATCGGCAGGGTGCACCACGTGCAGGTGAGGTTGACTTGGGTGTCTTAAGTCTTAAGATGTTACTCGACACCCCTTACACCCCAAATAATGAATAAATACATCAATTCATTGCAGTTTTATTATAGTAATAAAAGATTTGATAACTACTTTACTATGAACGGCCATCGTTATTTTAAATATCTATCTAATCTGTAAATTACTTGACATAATAGTCACTCATTTAGTCACTCTGCTTTACTATAATCTTTAAATATAAACAGCGGATGGAAAAATACTAGTCATAAATTTCACACGTGCGCAATTCAAACAACCGCATAGGAATAGTGTCACCCTGCCCTTACCGAGAAGCAAACGCGGTGAGTAACGACAGATGATAAAAATGTTTACACGACACGTATGAATAATCGAAACCGTATGTAGAATGTGATAGGGGAGGCCTTGATAAAAGTCACGTGGTACACGGGCGACGATACGACAATTGAAAGACTACTAGCTGAGCCGTCCACGCGTTGCCGTGGCTCAGTTATTACATTTTTTTTTTATTGTAGCACGACAAAGTAAATGCACTATGCCTGATGGTAAGCATAGTACAATCCAAAAACAACGGCAACCACCGAGATACAGATTATCCATCGCCGGTTGCCGCTGTCATGTCGGCCATAATGACGAAAGTCACCCGGTACTGGTTATGCACAGGCTGATCCCGAAAAGCGACGCACAGAAGCGAGTCACTATGACGGGCGTTTTCGCCATATACATGGTGGTTGCGACCCAATCATGCTGTAAAACCCTACCACCCCGCTATCGCCATTGCCTCGTTCGTTATTCAGCAGGGTGCACCACGTGCAGGTGAGGTTGGCTTGGGTGTCTCAAGTCTTAAGATGTTACTCGACACCCCCTACACCCCAAAATTATATTGAATTGGTAGGTGGTAGAACCTCATTCATGCTATTACAGGTTTTAGCATGAATGTGTCGGCTCGCTCTGGGTAGTACCATCTTACACACAGAAACATCGACGTGAAGTAACAGTACATGTTTTTTAGCGTTCTCGTTCGGTTATTGAGAGCGCCGGAGGCTTACCTACCCTCCCGTCTCACGTCCCCCCCTCCCCATCGTCCACCAAACATAGGCTTTCAACGCACTTGCGACCTCCAGTGGCAGTCTTGGTCGCCCTAAACCCCAGGCCATGTAGTATCAAACACCCCTGTGTCAGTAAATATCTTATCACGATTGGTTGCCGCTAATATCTGGCCGCCCTTGGCCCGGGCCTACTGGGCCCTAAAGCAAATCCGCCACTGGCGACCTCTATAGTGTTACTGGTGTCTATGGACTGCGGTGGTAACTTAACATCAGGTGACTCGTTTGTTCGTTTGCCTTTTTTTATATATATCAAAGGAGGCAAACGAACTGGTGGGTCACGTGATGTTAAGTGATCACCACCGTCCATAGACACTAGCGACATCAGGGACGTCGCAAGTGCGTTGCCAGCCTGTATATAGGAGAAAGGGGAGGGGCAGGAAAAGGAAAGAAGGAAAGAGGAAGAGACGTGGGACTCCGGCTCTCTCACTGACCGAACGAAACACAACAATGCAAGCACTGTTATTTCACGTCGGTTATCTGTGAGAGGGGTGGTACTACCCTGGAGGAGCGGACCTATTCATGCTGAAACCAAAAATAGCTTCAGCGGGGCTCTACCACCTACGATAGATAGATAGATTGCCTGTTTGAAATAAAAAAAAAGAAACTAAGAAGTTATGGTTTTATAACGATGCTTTCCACCGTCAAGAAGCTCTACCCATTACTGAGACTGGAACCTACAGAAACCTAATCTACAATGGAGTCTTCGCTCTAAATGTAGCGACAATTGACTTGTACTTCAAATATTTGACCAAACAACTAATAAGACAAATTATACCTAAACCTTAATATACGTTACAAGTTTCAGTAGCTGATGTGCGTGTCGTACTTACAAATATTTTTAAAAGAGTATTTTTGTATTTTACACAATTAATCACAATTTTACATTTATTTAATACATTAGAAAAATGCGTGCGAAGCCGCGGCTCACAGCTAGTAATTTTATAACAACGAAAATCGACTAGGAGCAAATGTGTGTGTTAAAATGTTAAATATTAACTTTTGTGTATCAATTGTTTGCAAAACATACCGTTTGTGAAGTATATGTACAAAAGCTAATAATTATGAACTCGTATGAATTTGAAATATCCTGTCCGTTATGTGGAAAAACTGAACGCATTGATGAATATTGTATTTGTTCCGGTATGGAAACACTAAACAATCGTTTCGAATGAATTTCAATTTATATTCCCCAAAACAATATACAAGTTTATTCGGAATGTTTCGTTTTGTTTTATTAACGGAGGGAAGGTTTTAGGAAATTATATTATACGTACCTCTACCTGTTAGATTTTTTTCTCGATCTGACTATGCTATTGACCTAGCAAGGTCTTCACAGCTTCCGCCCCCGAAGCTACAGCGGCACTCAGCCGATTTTACTTGACAACTAGCTCAAGGGTGCACGGCACACCTCGGCTTTGCTTGTTACCTGTTATGCGGAATTCGCGACCTATCTGAGCTAACCTAAGCTTACAATTCATATATATATATGCGTTGTTGGAATATATATATGTACTAAGCATACATACCTCAACAACTTTTACGTATATTTTGTATTGGAAATTTTCTAAAACTATTTCTTTTTTTTTTTTTTTTTATATCAAAGGAGGCAAACGAACTGGTGACTCACGTGATGTTAAGTGATCACCACCGCCTATAGACACTAGCGACATCAGGGACGTCGCAAGTGCGTTGCCAGCCTGTATATGGGAGATGGGGGAGGAGAAGGAAAGGGAAAGAAGGAAAGAGGGACGTGGGCCTCCGGCTCTCTCACTGACCGAACGAAACACAACAATGCAAGCACTGTCATTTCACGTCGGTTATCTGTGAGAGGGATGGTACTACCCCGGAGGAGCCGACCCATTCATGCTGAAACCAAAAATAGCTTCAGTGGGACTCTACCACCTACAAAAAGTTCGATAAGGCAAAGAAACAAAAAACCTTCCACTTTCATGTGTAAGCGTGTTTGCGTGCACGTGTGTGGAGGTGATATGTGTAATCTTGTCGCAGTGATGTAAGATGATCCTGTATCGCGTGAGTAGCGCTCTCAAGGGCTCCACGCCGAGGGAAGAACCTAGGCTTGAGCCGCTGCCGAGGGGATCTAATCTGGTGTGCGGGAGCGAAATTTACCCCCGAAAATCAAAAATGTTTTATGAAGATTCCATAATAATGGCAACGAATAACTAGCGGGCATAACTAGTAACATACATCGCAAGCAACAAACACATCATTCAAGATCAACAAAAGAACTTATAACACACAAAGCTCTACTCAACTCTGAAGCAGACTCAAAGAGTTATCATTTGGAATTATACAAGAGTTTAATAGATTATTTATTAAAATTAAACAGACAGCCCGAAGCCGCCAAGAGACGTTACTCCCCACTCGTAAACGTCAAAACTGTACCTAAGTTTCACTTTGATTTAATAACAAGTCAATTTTAACAAACAAAAAAAAATATTCAGAAAAATATGTTAACTCTTAAATGCATAATTTTCTAATTTTTATCCCAACAATATTTTTAATGCGGAGTTATTATACATGGTTATAAAAAAAAAACATAGTGTGAATATATCCTATATATTTTTTTAAAGATTTTTCCTAAAATTAAGTGTACCGTGGAGCAGAATGAATTCGTCCAAATAATTGCAAAAAGCGAGCGGAATGATGTACTTTATGGTACCGTGCCATACACCTAACTATACAGTTAACATTTTATTTACAAGCCAGTGTTTAGTTTTTGAGACCTCTATGTATTTGAGGGTTAATCAAGTCACCAGAGCGTCTTTAACTACACTTGGAATTTTTGGCGAAATCTTAGTCTGTCATGCAGTGGATTTTATATTTTATTCCTAATCTTGTGTTATTGGACTCTATATTTTTTAAATTTTGTTGGTGTTTTACGTAATATAGTTAGTTTATTGTGCATAAGTGAAGCGAATGGAAAATAATACCACGGAGCATGAAAATTCTGAGATGTCACAAAAACTCCCTGGAAGATTCTAACAAGGGACGACCATCATGTTAGAATATTGACTCACACGATGCTTAATATTGAATTGATCGCACGACGCTTGTAATATTATTGACTACGCGACAATGGCAGTAATAATCTGAAAGATTGATTGCCAAAAATAAAGTTAAAAAAAATACCATACTTAAAAGTATCTACCTAGTCTAGAATTGTTTTCACTTCTATCGCGTGGTCATAAGCAGACACGCACTTTTGTTTTTATTTTATTTGCATCTCTAGAGACTTCGAGAAAACGAATTAATCCATTCGTTCAGCCCTATAGCAAATACTCCAAGCGTGACACGACAACGACCCCTTCAAATATATCCGTCGATCGCTACACTCGACAGGAGCCGCAATACCTGGAAGCTCGGGGGTTAAGCCCTCCGGAGACGTCCGGGGCACGGATTCGATACTTCGCAAACACTCAAGACTGCTGTTTACTGATTGAGGCGAACTCCAATTTTAATAATGTCCAAATTTACTGGTACAAATTGAGATGACAACAATCAGTCGGTGAAAGAGAGAGTGAGAAGGAATCACGGAAATCTCTTTATTTATATCATAGGAGGCAAACGAACAGGTGGGTCACCTGATGTTAAGTGATTACCACCATCCATAGACACTTGTGCAATACTAGGGGAGTCGCAAGTGCGTTACCCTAAAACATTAGGGGAGGGAGGATAGGGAAGGGGAGGAGAGGAGAGGGGAGGGGAGGGAGCGGCAGCCACGGATCTGAGGGGCATGGTCGTTGAGGAGTGGGCAGCCGAAGTGAGGCAAGGGATAGGGCGATGGAAAGGTGGATCCAGGACCTAGCAGACACGCGCTTCGGGTCTTACACCGTTGACGCCGTCCGCCCGGTCCTGCGACAGTGGATTGGTAGGAAGTGGGGCTCCCTGACGTTCAGGGTGGTGTAGGTGCTGACTGGACACGGTTGTTTCGGGTGGTACTTGCACCGGATCGCTCGCAGGGAGCCGACCGCCGCCTGCCATGAGTGCGGCGCAGACGAAGATACCCCGCAGCACACTCTCTCCGAGTGTGTTGCGTGGGAGGGAGAGCGCCGCACTCTGGAGGCGGCGGTGGGGGGGAATTTGTCGCTGCTGAGTGTGGTCTCCGCCATGCTCGGTAGCAAAGAGGCGAGCAATGGCCTCCTTCCGCGAGGAGGTCATAACGCAGAAGGAGGCGGCGGAGAGGGCCCGCGAGGTAGACCCTTTAAGTGGCCCTCTCCACCAACAGAGGACAGGCGGGAGGATGCGGCACTTTGCCCAACTCCTCCTGCCACCGTAGCCGGCCCTGAGGGGATGCAACCGGGGGTCTCATCCCTTCATTGCACAGGTTCGGCGGACGAGGGGAGGCAGCTGGTGTTTGCCCAGTCTGCCTCTCTATAGGGAGGTGCCCGGCGGCCACCTTCCGCCGGGCGGACCATTAGGGCGGCTCTACAAGGTTGATTAGCTTGGACGATCCCTTGCTGCCCTAACAATTACGGTCTGTTGGTACACCGTGGGGTTTTAATCCGTGCGAGTCGGACATAACCCACCCTCCCCCTCTCCCTCTATATAAAACTAACATGAGGGATTTCCCCACGTTAAAAAAAAGATGTTACCGATTTGACGGATAGTGAGTGCAAGAACCATGTCAAGCGGGTTTTAATATCGAAAGGCTATTATAGGATGAACCAGTATGTGAACGATTGTGACGTCTGGAATGACGGTCCTCTCTGTGCATCCACTAAAAACGATGTAACTGTTTATGTTTTGTAAGAATATGTAACATGAACAGATTAACCAGATCGAATTTCTTGCCGGTTCTTCTCGATGACTGAGTTGTTTGTCCGAACCGGTGGTAGCTACGACTTTCATAACCGCCTTCTCAGGGCCTAAACTGAATAAAGAATATTTTGATTTTGGTCTTCCGGCGTTCTCAGTGACCGAACGAAACGCAACAATGCAAGGACTATTACTTCACATCGATTTTTGTGAAAAGGTGTTACTACTCCTGGCGAGCCGACCCATTCATGCTGAAACCATTTACAGCTTCATCCTGGCTCTATCACCTACAAACTAACACTGCTTACTTTATGACAATGGTTACAAAAGTGAGCTGTCATTACAGATGATGTCATGTCATATTCATTAAGTCATAAAGTCATATGAATGTTCAGTGCATCCTAATTACTATCTAGTTTTCTCTCGTACTTAAGTCGCGTCGTCATTACAATTACAATAACTTTTTTCTTCTTCTATCCTGCAAACTCTTGGTCTGAACTTTTTTTTTATTTCATAGGAGGCAAACGGACAGGTGGGTCACCTGATGTTAAATGACAACCACCATCCATAGACATCAGCAACACCAGGGGAATCGCAAGTACGTTGCCACCTTGTGTTTGGGGCAGGAAGTAGAAGGAGGGAGGAGTATGGGTATGAGGAAGGGAGAGGAGGTAGGTCTCCGGCGCTCTCACTGACGGAACGAAACGCAATAATGTGAGCACTGTTACTTCACTTCGGTGTTTCTATGGGTCGGGATGTAGTACCCCGGACGAGCCGATCCATCAATGCTGAATCCAGTTATAGCTTCAGCTTGACTCTACCACCTTTTTTCACTTTCGTGTAATGTGTTGTGTATGTCAAAAATCGGATCTATGAATAGGGGTTTTTTTTATTTCAGTTATTTATTTTTATTTAACTATTTTAGGTTTAATGACGTTATTGTTGTTTATAACACAATAACTTTTGACAGACTACAAAATAGAGTTTAAATACAAACACAGCAAAATAGGGTGGCACGATGGAAGTGAACATTTAAGAAGCGGATTAATGTTTTTTATCTATACTAATATTATAAAGCTGAAGAGTTTGTTTGTTTGTTTGTTTGGTTGGTTGAACGCGATAATCTCAAGAACTACCGGTCCGATTTGAATTCTTTCAGTGTTAGATAGCTCATTTATCGAGGATGGCTATAGGCTACATATCATCACGTTAAAACCAATAGGAGCGGAGCACTAATGAAGAATGTCTCAAAATCGGGCTATTTTTAGAGCATCCACTGCGTGTCAGTGTCAGTATTATATGCGTTGCCATGGTAACATGATAACATTCTATCGGAAATATTATTAGGGTTCATTTTGTGTTCCTGTTCAAAAGTTTATCCTACGTTATTTTTAATTCCAATTTTTGATTATAAGTAGTACGTTGCTATCGCAAACATTTTTTAAAGTCTATTTTGTGCTGCTATTCTAAAAGGTTAGTAGTAATAATATTCGTCCATCAATACAGGTGAAGGAATTAATCCATACTGCCAATTCTGAAGTTGTAAATATAGGTAGTTCTTATGTATTCTTTACCCAGTTTTCTTCTAGGTCTAAGTTGATGTAAAGGTATAAGCGCCAAATCTTCTATATAAAATTTCGTAAATTTTTATCTTCTTAATTTTCAAGACCACAGAATACATGTGCTCCGTGGTATTATTTTTCATTCATTTCACTTATACACAATAAACAAACCATAATACATAAAACGCCACCAATTTAACACAATATAGAATCAAATAGCACAAGATTATGAATAAAATATAAAATCCCCTACATGACAGATTGAAATACCGTCAAAAACTCCTCAAAAAGGTTATTCTACGTTAGTTTTGTTTCGAATTTTTGGTTTGTGGTATATTATGTATTATAAAAATAAAATGTGTGTGTATATAATATTGAAATAAAAACTTTTTGATGAATACATATATATGTATTCATAGCAGATATGCGGTGCTACAAATATCAACATCTTTTTTTTTAATTCTGTCGATATGTCTGTTTGTTTATTTGTTCCGGGTAATCTCTGAAATGACTGGACCTATTTGAACGGTTTTTTTACACATCTAATAACATTTTTAAATTTATTTAATACATTCAAAAACCGCGTGCGGAGCCGCGGGTAACAGCTAGTTCATTTTGTAATTTAGGACAAAACCTATGTAATCCTCTGGAACAAGACGACTCCGGAGTTACGATGACGTACACGAATATATCTCCGTAAGCACTATACATTTTGTAAGTGGTAGAGCCACGGTAAAGCTACAGTGCAGTGTAACAGTGCTTGCATTGTTAAGTTTCGTTCGGTCAGTGAGAGCGTCGGAGGCCCACCTTGCTTCCCCCCCCCTCTCCGACTTCACAAAACAAAAATCGGCGCAGTCCTACGGACTGCCGACATAATCGAAAACTTAAAACAACAGAATTTAAACTGTGTTCTCTTTTGAATTATTAAATTGATCATAGTGTGAATTATTTAAATCTCATAATTTGTATATTAAAATTATCATCATTAGTCACTCTTTAACATATATTGGCATTTCGAATGATATCTATATACATTTTTATACGGTTATTTATTCAACAGACATATGATAGGCTGCACAATTTTCAATACAAAATATCAAGATTAGATGTACATAGGCAGCTATTCTGCCCGTTCCTAGTATAACTCAAGCCACGCAAACGCAATACGATCGGTCACGTTTACTGACATCTCATGACGCGACAATATAAATTTATCTCCTGCCAAAAAAAAAAATGCCGCTCAAAACGCCTCGAAAAGTTTTCACTTCAATAATAAAACAAACGCTTTTTTTTTCTCGAACTGTCTACGCTATTAACTTGGCAAGGTTTTAACAGCTTGGACCACCTATTTTGAGGTCCTCCCAAAAATAAAACGACGAGTTTCGGATTAGAGACATGTATTAAAAACTTAGAATTAGTTTTTTTTTTTTCTCAAACTGACTTCGCTATTGGCCTTGCAATGCCTTTATAGCTTCACCGAACTACAAAAATGAGTTACAGGTTTATGCCTTATACATAAGTGTATGCGAACCTTGATACCGCCTTTTAGTAGTGTATTGATTTTAACAAGCGCCCTCTATTGACGCCTAATGTAAGCATACCACACCATTCACAGCTTCACCGAAAAAAAAACGCAATTTTAAGATCTGGGATTTAAAAAATCAGCCGAGAGGATAAACAGTACTCGCACATGAGAACTAGAACTGACCGGATACTGCAAAGTTGACGATCGGCTTCAACGACGAGCATTGCTGAAGATCTCACGGTAGACTGTTCCTTACTGACCAGGAAGCTTAATACATTAAAAACAAATTCCAAACTTATATAAATCGTTCAATTATTCACTAGAAAGGAAGTGAATCAATCTCGTAAACTCAATATGAGCGAGGATGTAACAAAACTATATATTCAACTTCACTCAGGAAACAATAAAAATTCCAACTAATCTATCGAGTTTAGTGAATTATTCA
The DNA here is from genome assembly GCA_014332785.1 of Antheraea mylitta. Classification (NCBI taxonomy): domain Eukaryota; kingdom Metazoa; phylum Arthropoda; class Insecta; order Lepidoptera; family Saturniidae; genus Antheraea; species Antheraea mylitta. The sequence goes on along the minus strand of JACEII010000063.1, from coordinate 2,024,452 downwards.
TCTCAAAGGGAGGAGAATGCCTTTCAACTTTCAAACTTTAATCTGTTGAAATTTTAAAAGCGCTCTTACTGAACCGCCTTGCGAGGTTCCGTAGGTGATAGGAAGTCATATTTCTTTTGGCGCGTCTTCGAATATATGTCAAGAGTGAATTGTGTACGATGGGCGCGCACACCGACACCTGAAAACGACACCACGAAGTTGGTTAGTAATTGTCTGGATGAGACTTGATTCATATTACTTTTCTAATAATTTGTAAATGTTCTTTCTATGTTTGATATGATATGTTTATTAAATAGATTAAATAAGTAGCTTTTGTCCACGACTTCGTCCGCGTGGAATAGTTACTTTGGGCAAACGCTAACCGCAGCGGAAGTTCCCAAGAGAGAAAAACCTCGATTTTGACACACTTTTCATGAACATGAAACATTAAACATTAAACGTGATGATATATAAATGAGCTATATAACACTGAAATTATTTTTTTAATTCGGATCAGTATTACCTAAGATTACCCCCTGCAACGTCACAAACTTTTCCTCTTTATAATATTAGTATAGATAATCGAATTGTATTTTAATAGAATTTCCATATATGTAAAACGATGTGTGAATTAATTGCTCGAATATACTGCATGGAACTCTGTTACAAAATGTCAAATAAAATGTACAGCTGAAAGATGCCGCACTTATGGCACACAACGCCTACTAGTTGTAAGGAGGACACTGTGAAGATCAAGAAAATATACAGTCCACGAAAGTCCTACGGCTATTTTATGGAGTGAACCGGAACCCAGCACTAAGAAGTTTGGTTACTGCAAGGCCGGAACCAAGCTGTCGCTAAATAACTGCCAACTATATTTAAATATATGTATATACACATATTATGTGTATGAATCTACAACACGTGTTCTATATCAGTGGGGTTAAACATATATATTCATACATAAGTACATATATGTTATCGGCAACCTTTTTGTTGGATGAAAAGCGGTATGGATAAACAGTGTATCAGGTAGCAACGTCGGGTACAGTCATTACCTGAATGGGTGACTGCCTAGAAACATCGCGCCACATTGGCTTTCTGTTGTATTTAATTTAATGTATCTCCGTAATACGAAAGTTCCACTTCTATCGTGTGTTTTTACAACACACCCTATTTTTTATTCTATCATCTATAATTTCTGAACCGCTCGTACGGAACCCTAATTCCTATTATTTGACATTCACAGAATTTATTCCATAGGAGTCGTTCGTCTATTTTTGAAACGCGCTGAACCTGAAGCGGGAATTCACGGCGACATAAAACTAACATAATATCCCGGAGTAAAATTTTTCAATCTTTTGCGTGAATCTTTTTTATACGTAACTCCGTGATTTTTTATTCTTATGGAACGACCCGACTGCCTAATGGACTGCGGAGAGTGGAACAAAATAATATCAATTAGAAATGCCGGACGTGACTTTAAAATTTTAATATTTTTAACACAGAACGTAGTATTTTTTTTTATATATCATGAGAGGCAAACGAATAGTTGGGTCACGTGATGTTAAGTGATTACCACCGTCTATAGACACCAGCAACACCATGGGAATCGCAAGTGCGTTGCAAGCCTGTGTTTGGAGGACGAGGGAATAGTGAATTTGGGAGCGCTTCCGGCGCTCTCACTAACCGAACGAAACGCAACAATGCAAGCTCTGTTATTTCACGTCGGTTTCCTGTGGGTCGGATGGTAGTACCGGAGGCGAGCTGACCCTTTTATGCTGAAACCAGGAATAGCTTCAGCGTGGCTCTACCACCTACGATATATTTAATCAATATTAATATACACAGCTTGTTAGTTTAAGACAACTATTCCAATATATAAATTACTTTTTTTTTCTTGCCTGACTACGCTATTGACCTAGCAAGGTCTTAACAGCTTCACTGGACTACAAATTAAAACTAAAATTACGTTTTTATTTCCGCGTAACCGAAAATCAGTTACAAAAAAAACAGGATGTGTCGAAAAGACATACGATAGAAGTAATACTTTTGTATCGCAGGGTATTTATAACATCGGAATAAAAAGCATACAACAAAAAAATTGAGCCGTCACGGGACACCGGGCAGATGTAAAACATCGAAATTGTCTCGTATAAGTTATATGCATATAAGAACAGACTACGTCAGGAATCAGCTATGGCATAAAGAAAAGATAAAACATTATAAATTTGTTCTATAAAATAATGACTGTTTATTTACATAAATATTCATTTTTATTAAATGGAAAATACAAAAAAGGAACTACGTGCAGAGGCGGTAAGTTTGGCGGTGTAACAATAATAGGACGAGTAGCCGACAAAACTGTTTAAATCTTATGTTTATACAGATAGGGTTGCAAATGTTTTTGAATATTTCGTTTATGGTGCCAAATTTGTGTTTTGCGTCGCCACGTCAACAATTGAGGTTCACCCTCCGCCTATAGATGATTTACATCAAAAACCCACGTGACGCGGTGTTCCCAGACGAACACCTATCCAAGTGCTAACCGCGCCCGTCGTTACTTAACTTCGATGATCGATCGAAGAACCGATGTTTCCAACGTTCTATCCGACACAGTGTTTATACCTACCACTTTTCTTTACGCAAAAAGTTTGCCAATCAGAATTTTGAAGTTTCACTTCTATATGTATTACTAACGAACCGAGCGAATAACCACGATGAAAATAATCATGTCTCATAGACAAGGCGTGTATTACAAGTAATTCGACACTAGACTCACTCAAGGGTGAAATAACATATCGAAACCTATAAAGATATTGTACTATGCAGAATAACATGTGTTGCAGTCGAGGGGAACGGACCTAGAGCTTCATGGATATCCTTGGATCGTTTTTAAATTACATAGATCATAAAGAACATACTATATTATGTACTAGCCTCTGCCCGCGATACCACTCTCTCCTTTTTTGTTTAATATTGCAACATATATGTAAAAATGTTACTAATGTTGATATATCTCAGTATGCAGATGATTTTGTTCTATATATTTCTGATACAAATATCGAGCGTGCAGCCATCGAATTACAAATGGCTATAAAGTCCATTAGAGTTTTTGGCGGGATTTTAGTCTGTCATGTAGTGGATTTTATATTTTATTCATAATCTTGTGTTATTTGACTATATATTGTGTAAATTTGGTGGTGTTTTACGTAATATAGTTAGTTTATTATGCATTAGTTAAGTGAATGGAAAATAATAACACGGGGCATGAAATTCTGAGATGCCACAAAAACTCCCAGGAAGGTTCTAGCAAGGGATCCACCATCTTGTTAGAATATGGTTTCACACGATGCTTAATATTGGAATGATCACACGAAGTTTGTGATATTATTGACTACGTGAGAATGGCAGTAATAATCGGAAAGATTGAATTGCCAAAAATAAAGTTAAAAAAAAAAAAAACTCCATTAACGAAATGCTAATAAATTTGGGTCTCGAAATGTCTCCTGTAAAAAGCAATGTTTGTGTTTTCAAGAAAAAGAAAACTGTTCTTGATTTTGTTCTCACGATTAATGATTACCCCTTACAGTTCGTAGATTCAGTTAAATATTTAGGAATGTCTTTGGATTATAGCTTACGATGGGGTGTTCATATTAATGAAATTACAAAGAAGATTTCAAAATTTATTAACTTATTCAAATCAAATCAAAAATACTTTATTCAGTTTAGGCCCTAATAAGGCACTTATGAACGTCAAAAACTACCACCGGTTCGGAAACAACCCAGTCATCGAGAAGAACCGGCAAGAAACTCGATCTGGTTTATCTTTTTAATATATATAATATTTAGACTATATTACATACATGACAGAAACTTTTAATGGAAAAAAAATTTAATGGATGCACAGAGATGAGTCAATTCCAGACATCACTATCGTTCACATACTGATCCACTCTATAATAGCCTTTTGAGACCAAAACCCGCTTGACATGGCGCTTAAATTCACCTTCATTAAAAGTATTAGCTGGTTCAGACTGGGGCGTCCACCCTAGATATTTAAGAAAATTGTATATTTCTTTAATACGAAGTAGAATGGACTATGCCAGTTTCCTATATGACAATAGCTGTATCTCCAACCTTCTCAAATCAGAAAGAGTTCGAAATCAAGCCATGAGAGTCATCGGATGCTTCTTGAGAAGCACACCAATTCACGTCATGCAAAGTGAGCCTCCGCTACACGTTCGCAGAGCCTATTTAGCTGGAAAATTTTGGTTAAAATCGAAATCCTTTTCCAATAACAAAACTATATCATCACTTGAAGATTTAAATCTTAACATCCAGTCTCGATACTGGACCAATAAAAGAGTTCCACTATTAATTACTACACAATCTGTTACATAACAATGCTATTCATAACTTAAACCTTCTGGATATGTTTTCACTTGAGACATGGCTCAGTAATATTAATGTATTTGAAATAATTAAAACTTTATAATATTAGTATAGATAATACATATTTATTTATACCTAAATTTTGGGTTTTGCACAATTATATTCAAAGTGATCAAAAAGTTGGCATATCGGTGTTCGGACGAGAACCGTTGTTTCCAGCACTCTATCAGACACAGTAAGCCGACGTGACGCGGTGTTCCCAGCCGGTCACCCATCCAAGTACTGACAACGCCCGACGTTACTTCACTTCGATGACCGGACGTTGGACTGTGTTTTCAACAATCTACCCGACACAGCGTGTACCCACCATCACTTTGCATCACACAAAGCTTCTCCATAAGAAGAAGAAAACGCTAGTGAAGTCGCGGTCTAAAACTAGTAACTCCTACACTATACTATGCTATTAATTCATTAAGTACACGCTAACAACTTGTACGGGGATTAATATTCACGACGCGGCATATTACTACAAACTTGGGTCCTTGCTAGTGTTAGGATTCGAAAGTGTCGATAAAATAAATTACGACAATTTCGTCACTATAATGCGTGGTTACAATTACAACGTACTATATAGCATCAAATTTTGTCTTTTTTTTTAATAATGTTTTCTGCTCTGTGCTAGTTATTCGTTCTAGCATATAACACAGCATATAGCATATATATAGTCGTATAACACATACAATTAAGATTACACTTAGAAGCGATACTTTAAAAATGCACATTATGGACTGCTTTTATGTAAATCTTGCTGGTGATTCAAATAAATAAATAAAAATTGAGCCATCATGGGACGCCTGGCAGATGTAAAACATCGAAATTGTTTTGTATAAGTTACTAGCCTCTGTCCGCGATTTCATCCGCGTGGAAACTTTGGGCTAACGCTAAGACATAGCGGAATCTCTCAAGAGGAAAAAAACTATTTTGTAACATTCTTCATTCGTAATACGCTCCTACTGATCTTAACGTGATGATAGAGAGATGAGCGGGGTGGTGGCCCTCCGACACTCTCACTGACCGAACGAAACGCAACAATGCAAGAAGTGTTACTTCACGTCGGTGTTTCTGTAGGTCGGGTGGTACTATTCCGGACGAGCCGACCCATTCATGCTGAAACCAGTAATAACTTCAACGTGGCTCTACCTCCTTGAAAAACCACTAGCGTTTCAAATAAAAATGATTTAGAAACATTCATCATTGATGTTCAGCTCCTATTGACCTTAGCATGATGATATATATACCCTTCCACAATAAATGAGCTACCTAACACCAAAGAAAACTTTCACATTGGACCAGAAGTACCTGAGATTAACGCGTTCGAGTAAACGAATTCTTCAGCTTTATGATGTTTGTATAGATTCATAATCTTATGTTACTTCATTCTATATATTGTCATATTGATGGTATTCTACGCAATATAGTTCGGTTATTGTGCGCAAGTGAAGTGAATTCCCTAGAAAGTTCTAACAAGGGAACCACCATCTTGTTCATGAAACATTAAATTGACACACAGAACATTTGTCGGTTCATAAAAATTAATGTGTCTAATACCTTTAAACGAGCAATTCTTGTATATTTTTATATTTGTATATATTCAGGATCTCGGAAACCGCGTCATCTATTTCCGTGAAAATTAATATGTAGGTAGTTTCCGGGGACAATAAATCGATATAGATAGATTTTATTCATAGAAAACTTTTTTTAACTGAGATTTCTGGCAATTAAAATATATTACAGCTAGAATATAAAGGTAAATTTCGCCGGCGCTGTCAAAACAAAAATAGTTCAGATGGAAATTGGTTGCTTCAAAAATCCGTGTAGCCCCAGTTCCAAACCGAGTGACACCAGAAGAGAGATATATATATATATGTATATATTTTTGAGTAAATGGTAATTTTATAAGGCAAACCTAACAATTTATTTTATTTTAAAAATGTTTTTAAAGAACCGAGGTAGGCTCAGTCGCCCAGGTACTTTAAATTTAACTAACCACATTTTTAAACTGAGTAAAGAATAACCAATAATTAACTATTCGATGTCGAACTATCGATAAGCCACAACACTATTTAATACAATCGATATATGGTTCTGATATGTAAAGGAAACAAAACTATGATGTCCACACTTATATGGTAACCATGATGACGAAAGAAATGAAAATAAAAATAATTAAATAACATGGGAATGTCTGTTCATATATCCGAATTCAATATTCGAAATTGATGAATTAATTTTAAGGTTACATTGGAACATTAGAACTTCGTATTATTTCAACTACACTTTGTATATAAACACGTCATTTATTCATTATGACCACTTCTAAATTAATACACAGGCGGCTAGAGCTACTGCGCGTAAATATAGTGCAAGACTGCCCCGAGTATTTTTTTTTTCTCGAACTGACTACGCTATTGACCTAGCAAGGTCTTAACAGCTTCACCGGACTACTAAGGCGAGCGCTTTAGGCACTCAGCCGATTTTATATTGGCAACCAGCTCAAGGGTGCACGGCACACCTCGGCTTGGCTGTTGCCCGTTGCATGCAAAATCGCGACCTAACTTAGAACCTAGCCCGAGTCTCTCGCAATCTTCTCGTGCCCCCCGTGATGGGGGTGCGGGGAATCAGTCTCAGGGTCGCCCCTCTTGCGGAGGTTTCGCTCGCCTCCTGCCTGTAACGGGAGTGTCTGTTTATTTATTTATCGCCCTTCAACATCTGATGGGCGATCTGGGCTTCTTCGACGCCTTATGGCGGCGTGTTGGTGACTACTTGGCTTTCTTCTTCTGTGAGGTTTTCGGCTGAGAGGTCTGGCCATCTTGTTGCAGGGTTTGCAGACCCTTCAAACATTGCTCTATCGTCGCGGAGGCTAGGATCGTCATGACTGCCTCACGGATTTTCTCAGAGGAGGCTAGTGAGCCTGGCTGCTGAGTAGCTTCTTCCTCTTGCTTTCCTCGTATTTGCGGACTTCTTGTCTTGGGTTTTCTTTTCTGGCCGGGGTCGTTGGCGGGGGCCATCAGGCTCCCTGACGTGGGTGCTTCAAGCATCATAGGCGCTATGCTGGCATTTTCTTTTCTCTGCTCGGCGTCACCAGACCAGGCAGCGGTTCCCGCTCGCTTCGCGGCGGAAGACGGGGCATGCACGAGCATTATTAGAAGGGTGAGCTCCCCCGAAATTTGCGCAGGAGGCTGGCTCTTGTGGGCGGTCGCAGTTGGTTGCAAATTGCGGCCCCCGCACCTTACACAGGCTATCGGGCGGTGGCAGTGGTGGGAGCAGTGCCTGAATTGTTAGCACCGATGGCACTGTGCCGGGCCTCTCCTCCCACGCCATGCTTCAATTGTTGTCTTGATACGCAGGAGCTCTTCTACGTTATAAATGGCCGGTATGAGGCCAGGTGTTCTTCTCAAGGAACAGTGGTAGATGCACCCAGGTCTACCATTTCTTCCTTGTATGACTCGGGTGTACTCCGGTTCGAAGCCCTTCTCTCAGAGGGCTTCGGTGATTTTCTCTGGGTCGGTATTCATAGGTAGGCCACCTATCGCGACCTTGAGACTTCTGTCTGCGTGGGGGGAGTAGGTGAACCAGCTCACCCCGTCTAGTTTTTCTAGGCATCCATTGATAATGTGGTATTCTTCATAGTTTTCAGGGAGGAAGCGAACCCCGCGACCATACAAGCGCGTGTTCGGTGTGCGTCCCAGCAAGCCCTCTAGTCGCCGGAGATGCTCTGGCCAGTCGGGCAGGCTGTCCCACGACGATCGGAGGGCTACGTTGTTTGATCGATGCGCTCGATGTCGCGGCGTTTCCTCCGGATTTCTGTGGTGACGGCGCAGATTTAGCCGCCATAGGATGTCTGGTGCGGTGTGGCTGTAGGCGTTTGTGTCACCTCAGGACTTCCCGCAGGTAGATTTAGCCGCCATAGGATGTCTGGTGCGGTGTGGCTGTAGGCGTTTGTGTCACCTCAGGACTTCCCGCAGGTATAGCCTTTTGGGGTTCCTCAGGCAGAGATGGCAGGTGCGGTATAGCTCCGTCTCTTTCTAATGTAGCTCCGTCTTTTTTTAGTGTAGCTCCGTCTCTTTCTTCGATTGGCTGCCCTTGTTTTTGTGCGAGCGAGAGGGGCTTATACCTCTTGCTCTCGCTCTCAAGTGCGTGGGCGTCTGGCGAAGCAGGAATTTGCTCGAGCTCGGTTTCGTCGCGTTTGCGGCGTCTAGCTCTGGATATTTCTTGGATTTGTTCGTCCGGGATTTCTAGTAACGTTAATCGTGATTTCATAGGAGACATTAGTGCGTTTACATCTTCGTCGCAGGGTGAATAGCCATCGTTTTCTTCCCGTCAGATGCGAAGATATAGCGCTATCCAGCGATTCAGCTCCTCTGACAGGGCCCGGGTTGAAAACAACTCGGCGAAGGCGGACAAGTCGCTTTCGAACGTCCCCGTCTCGGGTGCGACGCTGGATTCTGGCTCTTGTTGTAGGATATCTTCCGTTGACAGGCTGGGCAGGCTGAGGCGCCTTCGTGGTGAGGGAGCGACTTCTGGCTCCAGGTGGTCTGGGTCATCCTGTTGGTCTAGGTTTTCTTCTATCGGGCCAAAGACGTCTGAGTACTTCAGGCGGCGTCGTCCTTCTTCGATTGGCTCTGGTGAGCGGAGTTCAGTGTTCATTGCAGGGGTCATCGTTGAGTAAGGGATTTCTGGTTCCGTGAGCAGGCTGGTAATCGTGGTTTTGTGTTGTGCAGACGCGGCGGCTGGTTGGCCCTTAGAAGGGCCTTTCTTCGGTCTCCCCGATACCGTTGCCGGTCGGGAAGAGGCGGCGGTGGTGGTGCGACGCATCGTCACGCAGAACAAGCGAAGTCGCGCAGCTCGTGTGTGTGGGTGTTCTCGTGCGCGTAGGACAATGCGGACAATCCTAGCCCGAGTCAAAGCACGCACGGCCTCATATGACTGGCTATCCCTACCTCACCGTAAGGAGTGGTTTAAGCTTGGCTAGATGGCGCTACTGACGTCTGGGGTAGTTGTATGGCTTGGCTTGGCTTGGCTATGGCGACACTACCGGCGGCCACACTAGGCTATGGCGACACTTCCGGCGACAGCACTAGGGATTTGTACTACTACTGTACTGTTACTTCCGACGGCAGTACCGTGGCGCGATAGATGTGCTTCCGGTTGTTACATATTATAAAATTGAACTAAGTTGAATATTATTATATTGAATATAAACTAGTCACAACGAATTTATACATACATATAATAAGAAAGTAAATCTAAAGTGTCTGTGCTTTTTAGATTTTCGTTAAAAAAGAATTTGTATGCGTCTAGAAGTCTACACTAATATTATAAAGAGGTAAAGTTTGTGAGTTTGTAACGTTGTAGGAGGTAATCTCAGGAACTACTGGTCTGATTTGAATAATTCTTTCAATGGTATATATAGCTCATTCATCGAGAATAGTTACAGGCTATATGTCATCACGCTAAGACCAATAGGAGCGGAGCACAGGTGAAATATGTTTCAAAATCGGGATGTTTTTCCTTTTGAGAACTGCTGTGTGTTAGTGTCCACGCGAACGAAGTCGCGGGCAGAGGCTAGTAAGTATTAAAATATATTTCAATATTTTTTTGAAATGTCTGCTGTCTGTTTGTTTGAACAAGTATCACGGCTAAAATATTGCGTTGAAATTAAAACTTCAAACCATTTTTTTTTTATAGAGTAAACCCACTTTAATAAAACAGAGTACAATTTTTCTCAGGGCTATGATTTATGATTTTCTTTGTGATGTTTTATCGTGAACGCAGTACTCTACCAGTAATGCATGCTCAGATTAACAAACAAACAGACAGACAGACATTTCTAAAAATGATTGAAATGTATCTTATTAAGTACTTATATATAGACACAAGCAAATTTTTTTCAAAAAATCTAACAGCACAGATACGTTCGATTTACATTCTTATCTATAATAATATTATAAAGAAGTAAAGTTTGTGAATTTGTGAAGTTGTAGAGGGAAATCTCAGGATATATACATATATATATATATACTCTTGAAAATTAATTCAACGAATACAAACATTAATATTTCAGCCGCCGTAATTATTTGCTTCAGGCGTGTCAAAAAAAAATCAGTAACAAGAAAAAACAAAAAAATTACCATCAACTTTCTCCCATTCCATAACTCGTGTTGACACTCGGCTTCTAATGAAATGCTAACTCGCCGTTCAAATATTATAATTAGTACACAAATATTTGGCCTCTCCCGAGCCCCTCGTCCGATATTCGGCCATGTTTTTTCTTCGGGCGGGAATTTCGCTTCTTTTTTTTTTCTCTCATTTTTTTTAATTCTGTTTTCTTCCCTTTCCGATGTTTTAATAATAGCAAAGTTATAATTGAAAACTGGTATAATTCAAATAAACACGTCGCCCGATTTTATGAATATTGAAAACATGAATTAATCATGAATCGAATCAAATGTATGCTTTGTCTGAAATCACTAATACTGTCTTGTTTCTTTTTTGTGCTTTTTTTTTTAATATCACATAGGAGGCAAACGAGCAAAGGCGGGACACTAGATGTTTTTTTTTAACTTTATTTTTGGTAACCAATTTCTCAGATTATTACTGCCACTGTAATGTACATAATAATACTACAAACGTCTTGTGATTATTTCAATATTCTAACAAGATGGTGGCTCCCTTGTTAGAACCTTCCAGGAAGTTTTAATGGCATCTCAGAATTTCATGCTCCGTGGTATTATTTTCTATTCAGTTCACTTAAAACTAACTATATTACGTATAACACCACCGAGTTTACAAAATATAGAGTCAGATAACACAAGATCACGAATAAAATATAAAATCCACTACATGACCGAATAAAATCCCGCCAAAAACTTCACCTGATGTTAAGTGATCACCACCGTCCATAGACACTAGCAACTCCAGGGGAGTCGCAAATGCGTTGCCAGCCTGTGTTTTGGGGGAGGGGTGGTGGTCCTCCGGCGCTCACACTGGCCGAACGAAACGCAACAATGAGAGCACCGTTACTTCAGGTGAGTTTTTTTTTCTTCGAAATGACTACGCTATTGACATAGCAAGGCCTTAACAGCTTCACCTGACTACTAAAGCAAGCGCTTAAGGCACTCAGCCGATTTTATTTGGGCAACTAGCTCAAGGGTGCACGGCACACCTTGGCTTGGGCTGATGTCTGATAAGTGCAATTCGCGACCACTATTTGAGCTAACCTAACTATTCATACTTACATGAGTTGTTGGAACATATATGTGTACCTAGCATACATACCTTAACAACTGTTGTATATATCTCGTATTGAATAATTTTCTAAACTATTCCAGATAAGGGAAAGAAAGAAAACCCTTCCACTTTCATGTGTAAACGTGTATGCGTGCACATGTGTGGAGGTGACATGTGTAAATTTGTCGCAGTGATGAAAGATTTTGCGTGAGTGTATCGCGCGAGCAGCGCACTCGAGGGCTCCACGCCGAGGGAACAGACCTAGGCTTGAGCCGCTGCCGAGAGAGTCCTAATCTGGTGAATGGGGTCCTAATTTGATTTAATCTAACCTAATTTAATTTGATCTATCGAAAACGCCGTGTAATCCCTTCTCAGATCAAACAAAACAATTCCGATAATAAGTAACGCAGACAAAGTCGCGGTAAGCAGTTAATCAGGATGTAAAAACTTATGATTGAATTACAGTGAAAACATTGAAGCTAGCTCAGGGGGCTCGTCATAAATCGAGCGAAAAAAAAGTCTTGAATAACAAGCCCGCGGGGCGGCCATTTTGAACAAACCTTCCAAAATTCAGATGACTGTTTAACTGATCGAGAGAAAGACAAAAAAAAATATATAAAAAATGGAAATAAAGGTGTTGTTTGTATTAAATACTTCGCTGGGGAGGAGAACGGTAATGAGTCGCGTGACGTTTATTATGTTTTTTCATGGAGGTTAAGATTTTTCTTTTTGGATAGAGCGTGTTATTAATGTAATTTTAAAGTTTTCATTTTGTTTATCATTTATTTAATTATGTCAAAAAAAGTTGAGGTAGTCATAAGGACTGCCGATAGAAGTGAGAACTGTGAGAATTGAAAACAATGACATAACTGTGTTATTTTTTTAAATAATTATAACGCGACTGACAATCGCCTTAATCCCAAGGAGGGTTGGTGTCAGGCAGGCGGCCGATCGTAAAAATTTAGCCAAATCTTAGATGCGAATGTTAAGGTGGATGTGTGGTAAGACTAGAATGGACAAGATTAAGAATGAGTATATCAGGGGAAGTTTGAAAGTAGCACCGGTGACAGAGAAGCTGAGGAGTAATAGGTTAGCATGGTATGGGCATGTCATGAGGAGAGATGAAAACCATATAACTAGAAAAGTGTTGAGTATGATGGTGGATGGATATACGAGTAGAGGAAGACCGACAAAGGTGTGGATGGATTGTGTGAAAAATGATATGCGCATAAGAGGTGTGAATACTGAGATGACATTTGATAGGAGAGAGTGGAAAAAGAAAACATGTTGTGCCGACCCTACTTAGGTGGGTTAAGGGTAATGATGATGATGACAATATTTATTTATCACAATTTGTACATTGAAATTATTTACATATTAGTATGGTTTCTCATCTATTGTCATTTTTTTATAGGTGCGTCTAGCCACGCTGAAGCTATAACTGGATTCAGTGTGAACGGTTCGACTCGTGCGAGGTAGAACCAGCCGACACACAGAAACACCGACGTGAAGTAACCGTGCTTGCATTGATGCGTTCCGTTCTGTCAGCGAGAGTGCCGGCGGACCACCTGCCACTCCCCCAAACATAGGTTAACATGAGGTGACCCGCCTGTTCACTTGTTCTTATGATAAAATATTTATATTCGGATTTTTTTTTTTTATCAGGGCGGGACAACGTTCATCGGTCTCAATAGTAGATTATAGTTTATTTATTTCAAAATAAAAAAAAATACTTTATTCATTTTAAACCCTGAGAGGCTTTTTATGAACATCAAAACTACCACCAGTTCGGAAAAACAACTCAGTCGTTGAGAAGAACTGGCAAGAATCTGTCATATTTTTTTTTACATACATATATAATACTAACCTCTGCCCGCGACTTCGTTCGCGTGGAATAAATAGATATTTTACGCTAACACGCCGCGGAAGCTCTCAAAAGGAAAAAAAAAAAAGATTTTTAAATATTCTTCATTGGTGCCCTGCTCCTGTTGATTTTAGTGTGATGATATATAGCCTATAACTATCCTCGATAAATGAGCTATATCACATTGAAAGAATTTTTCAAATCGGACCAGTAGTTCCTGAGATTACCCCCTACAACATCACAACGTCACAAACTCACAAACTTTACCTCTCTATAATAATAGTATAGACTAACTTCTGTCCGCGACTTCATCCGCGTGGAATAGTTTGGGTAACGATAACACGCAGCCGAAGCTCTCAAAAAGAAGAAAAAAAACAAACTTTGAAACATTTTTCATTGGTGCTCCGCTCCCATTGATTTTTTTTTTTCGATCTGTCTACGCTATTGATCCAGCAAGGTCTTAACAGCTTCACCGGACTACTAAGGCGAGCGCATAAGGCACTCAGCCGATTTTATTTGACAACTAACTCAAGGGTGCACGGCACACCTCGGCTTGGACTGTTGCCTGATATGTGCAATTCGCGATCTATCTGAGCTAACCTCAGCTAACTATTCATACGCATATGAGTTGTTGAAACATATATGTGTACCAAGCATACATACCTCAACAACTCTTTAGGATAATTTTCTGACGGAGACGGAACGGATTTTCTCCCATTGGTCTTAGCGTGATTATATATAGATTATTGCTTTCCTCGATAAATCGGCTAACACAAAAAAAAATCCAAATTGGTCCAATAAGTCCTACGAAACAAATAAACTCCTCAACATTATAGATAACAAGATCGCTGGTTAACTGGAAGAAAATGCCCTGTAACATTAAACTAAACAGTATACAAACCAAAAAGTGTAACAGAAGTAATCATTCAGGTTTAAGCGTAGAATAAACTGAAAAGACCAAACGCCTCCTACTTAATTTTATACAAATTATAATCTTCTTTGAAGAGCTCAAAGCTCCTTTTGATCAGTTATTCAATATTTAATTATTTGAGCTGACTCTATGAGGGTAGGTATATAACATATACAAGACGTTGAACTGTTGAACCTCTCTAATCATAAAGCACCTCAAGTGGGTGTTTGCGCGCATTGAATATTCTCTAAGAAGGCCCTCCGCAAGGGAGTTTATTGCGTTAACAGACTGTACGAGCCATTTCATTTTCCGCAGTTTATTTATATACAACCCTTTGTCCGCGGTTCCGACTGTAATTAGAGTTAATACTGTAACTAAGTACACTTTCACTTACACTTACTTTGCAACGAGAGTACCATATACTAGCTGTAACACATACAATATTGTTATTAGCTAAGATAGGTCGCGATTTTGCATGCAACAGGCAACAGCCAGGCCGAGGTGTGCCGTGCACCCTTGAGCTGGTTGCCAGAATGGAATCGGCTGAGTGCCTTTAGCGCTCGCCTTAGTAGTCCGGTGAAGCTGTTAAGACCTTACTGGGTCAACAGCGTAGACATTGCGAAAAAAAAAACAACATTGTTATTTATAGAATACAATGTATCATATAACTGATAACTAAACTAAAGATAACAAATAAAAAGTTTACAGTTTAGCACCCTTCAATCTCTTGGTAGTTCATAGTCACATTTTACATAAAATATAACTAGCCTCTGCCCGCGACTTCGTGCGCGTGGAATAAATAATTAGGGGCTAATGCAAACACGCAGCGGCAGCTCTCACGAGGAAAAAAAATCCCGATTTTTTAACATTCTTCATTGGTGCTCCGCTCCTATTGGCCTTAGCGTGATGATATATAACCTATAATCATCCTCGGTAAATGAGCTATATAACATTGAAAGAATTTTTCAAATCGGACCAGTAGTTCCGAGATTACCCCCTACAACGCCACAAACTCACAAACTTTACCTCTTTATAATATTAGTATAGACTAGTATAGAAGTATAAATAATATCAAAACAAATACTAATAGATAACAAAGAGAACCTTAGTTCAAGTTTGTTCTCAGACTTTCAAAAGTATGGGAACGATACTTTTAAACGCCACACGGTCAAACAAAAGGAAGCGCGGTGCGGGTCGAGGTTCGAGACGCGATCGGGACTCTGCGACACGGTGTGATTCATTGCTTTCCTTATTATTACACCAGTTCGTTATCGCGTAAATCAGCTGATGTTGAGTGTAAATCAGTTTTGCGTTTCTCGAGATAATTAGGTCAAATATTAAGCACCTATTTTATTAATTGATTAAGAATTTGTGATTTTTTCAAGGTGGTAGAGTAACGTTGAGGCTATTACTGGTTTCATAATGAATGGATTGGCTCGTCCGGGGTAGTACCACGCTCTCACAGAACACCGACGTGAAGTAACAGTGCTTGCATTGCTGCGTTTCGTTCGGTCAGTGAGAGCGCCGGAGACCTACCTCCTCTCCCCCTCCCCCAAACACAGGATGGCAACGTACTTGCGACTCCCCTGGTGTTACTAGTGTCTATGGACGGTGGTTGTCACTTAACATTAGGTGGGTCACCTGTTCGTTTGCCTCCTATGATATAAAAAGAAGAACGAGAATCGACTAACTATTATCGTGTAAAAATTTTGCTGGCGACTAACCAGTTATGCTGTATATGTATCGTTACATTTTAAAACGAGTTAAATCGAATTTTAATCAATCATATAACATGTTTAATTTTTGAAGTGAAAACTTATTTAGGCGCGTTGAGCAATATTTTTGACTTATGATTACGTATCCGAACACGCTATCAACTAACTCAGCTATACTCAACCACGTACTGGGGAATTTTTGCGGCCGGTTTTGAGCGCTACTTTTATACGAGACTATTTTTGTACCTGGGCGACCGAGTCCAACTCGGTTCTTTAGAAACATTTTTAAATTAAAATAATCTGTTAGGATTGCGCCCACAAAATTATCATATTTTTTACTAAATAAAAAAATATTAAATAAAAAGATCTTTTGCTGTCACTCGCATTTGAACTGGGGTTACACGTATTTTCGAAGCAGTTGATTTCCATCTGAGCTAATTTTGATTTGACAGCGGCGCGGCGATGAAATTTACCTTTATATTCTAGCTATATTTTTTCATTGCCTGAAAACTCGGGTAAAAAAATTTTCTATGAGTGAAATCTAGCTAGATCGATTTATCGTCGCCGAAACTACCCAAATACTAAGTTTCACAGAAATAGTTGGCGTCGTTTCCGAGATCCTGAATATATACAAATATAAAAGTATACAAGAATTGCTCGTTTTATACAATCTCTACTATCTTACAAAATAATACTTATCGTGCGAAACAGGTAACATCTAAGTATATCGATCACGCTTACTCTTTACAACAATTATGTTCGTCTGAGTAATCTGTAAATTACTTCATATTATGACATTCAAACGTTCCGTGACCAGAACTTTATTCGAACAACTTTCTACTTACTTTACCCATTACTTTTGTAATAAATACATATAGATACGTGTGTCATGTACGAAATTTTAATCATAATTATATTATACTAGCCCCTGTCCGCGACTTCGTTCGCGTGGAAAAATTACTTTGAGCTAACGCCAACACGCAGCGGAAACTCAAAAAACCCAGATTTTTAAACATTCTTCATTGTAACTCCGCTCCTATTGATCTTACCGTGGCGATATATGGCCTATAACTTCTCGATAAATGAGCTATATAACATTGAAAGAACCTTTCAAATCGGACCAGTAGTTCCTGAGATTACGGCTTACAGCATCACAAACTTTGTCTTTCGCTTTCAATTTATTTTTTTACCACATATCCTGGTGAGGCCTATTTACACGTTTCCACCAGCCCCTTCAGCTATTATGTTAATAAAATAGTCATTTGTATTATATACCATACTAGAGGGCAGGCAAACGTTGTCCCGTCCTGATAATAAAAAAATCCTTCACAAATTATATACCAAAGCCATGAATCACTATATCCACTAATGAAAACCGCATGCAAATCGGTTCAGTAGTTTTTGAGTTTATCGCGAACAAACAGACACACATACAGACGCGGTAGTAGACTTTGTTTTATACTATCTGATGAGAATAATTACAATTATTTGTGTAGCAATTTTCATTCATGATAATACAACTTAGTTAATTCTACGGTAGGGAATTCCCACTAGCGGTAATCACCACTTCGCCCCGCGGAAAACATCTAGAATACTAATTAACGAACAACAATTACACAGAACCGGTTCGAAGTTGCACGATCCGGTTCAAACCGGTCTGATGCAATTAAAACTGGCCGGTAACTGGCGGCGCTGTGTAGTGGAGCGGTCGCGTACGTTGCACACGGGGTCCGGTTAACAACTTTCGCGTAAACAATACCCGAGAACCGCACAAACTGTGGTCACCGTACACGACGATTGAACTAGGTCGCGTTTCACAGAATAATAATATAGTATAGCTTTTTTTTTTAAACTTTATTTTTGGCAATCAACCGTTCAGATTATTACTGCCATTGTCACGTAGTCAATAATATTACAAGCGTCGTACGATCATTTCGATATCAAGCGTTGTGTGAATCAATATTCTAACAAGATGGCGGCTCCCTTGTTAGAACCTTCCATGGAGTTTTTGTGGCATCTCAGAACTGCATGCTCCGTGGTATTATTTTCCATTCACTTCGCTTATGCACAATAAACTAACCATATTACATAAAACACCACCAAATTTATACAACATAGAGTCAAGTAACACAAGATTATGAATAAAATATAAAATCCACTACATGACAGACTGACATATCCCGCCAAAAACTCCATAGTATAGTTATTAGCGGGATCTTAGCCTGTCATGTAGTGGATTTTACATTCTACTAGCTGACCCCGTGTCCACTTCGTTGAGCGGTACATTTATATTAAAAAAAATGTGACTCAAATATAAAAGTTAGATATATGCTGTCGGTGACTTTTTTGTAGGCATTATCATGCTGTGCAAATCAATCATATAATTCTCATCGTTAAGGCAGCGTTCGTTAGACTGTTGCTTCTTCGACTTACTTTGCAAATCCGACTAACACAAGAATGTGAATGATAGTCACGAAAACCGTGGCTATCTTTCAGTAAAAGAATTTTTAAAATCGGTTTAATAGTTTCCGAGATTATCCCCTACAACGTCAGCAATTCACAAACTTTACCTCTTTATAATATTAGTATAGCTGTATAGTATATGCATGTGACTTCATCCGCGTCGAACACTAACTATAGATAAAAAATATGTAAATCTAACGTCTGTATCTTATAGATTTTTGTAAAATAATGTTGCAGGTCAGGAATCTATACTAATATTATAAAAAGGTAAACTTTGTGACGTTTTTTTTTTTGAAAAGACTACTATTGACCCATCAAGGTCTCAACAGCTTCACCGGACTACTTAAACTTTGTGACGTTGTAGGGAGTAATCTAAACTACTGGTCCGATTTAAATAATTCTGTCAATGTTATAAAGCTCATTTATCGAGAATGGTTATAAGCTATATATCATCACGCTAAGACCAATATGAGCGGAGCATCAATGAAAAATGTTTCAAATCGGTTTTCTTTTCCTCTTGAGAGCTTCCGGTGCGTGTTAGATACAAAAGAATATCTTTATTCCACGCGAACGAAGTCGCGGGCAGGGGCTAGTTAATAATAAAACACATTTCAATCATTTCTGAAATGCCTGCCTATTTAAACAGGATAACCTTCGAAAGTACGCTAAAACCTTACCAAGAAAAACATGTCCTGGAGTATAATTAAGTCTTTGTCTCATTAAAATTGTTCTACTCTATCAAGAATTATTGTAATTCGAATGACGGCTCGACTTAAGTACGAGAGAAAAGTAGATAAGCGAATACAATCACAAACAAAAACAAGTTATATAATGTATGAAAAATATATAAGAAACGATAAACGAAAGACTGTTTTATCTATTAACTTCCACGCGAACGTAGTTGCGGGCACAGCTAGTACACAATCTATACTTTAATATTATAAAGTGATAGAGTTTTTGAAGTTGTAGAGGGGTAAGATCTGGATCTAAAAAAATTGATTTTGAAAAATTTTTAACCAATACAAGGCGACGTTATTTTTGTGAGTGCGTGGCAATATATAAACCCGAAAAACGAAAGAACTTTTTCGTAGTAGTCGGATTTGCAATGTAAATCGGAGATAGAACGGTCGAACGAAACACTGCATTAACGGTGAGATAGATATATATAATTGAGTTCTAGAGAAAAGTGTAGAGCTTGATAATGCCTACAAAAAACCAACAACAATATATCTAACCTTTATATTTAAGTCCAAAAAGCTGTTATTTATAAATATTTACCGCCCAACGAAGTGGGCACGGATCAGCTAGTACCTAATTTTATACAACGTTGGTATAAATGAATCTCTGCCGACACTTGCTGCGGTATTGTTTGAAGATGTAACCAAGAGGCGTGCATTAAATCACCCATATGCTGACCAAACGCAAACTAATGAAACAGTCTGTTGTCCCCTCTGTAATCAAAGATAGATCTACACATTAGGACATAAGGGTGGGTTACACTGTGTACGATAAAATTACGCAACTATAAATCGACACTAGTAACCTAAATCGTTTAACGTAAAATGACGGATTTTTTTTTCATATCATATAGGTGACAAACGGACAGGCGGCTCACCTGATGTTAAGTGATCACCGCCGTCCATAGACACCAGCAATACCAGAAGAGTTGCAAGTTTCTATATCATAAGAGGCAAACGAACAGGTGTGTCACCTGATGTTAAGTGATCACCACCGGCCATAGACACTTGCAACACTAGGAGAGTAGCAAGTGCGTTGACAGTCTGTGTTGGAGGACAGAGAGGTGGAAGGAAGGAAAGAGGGGAAAGGTGAGATGTGGGCCTCCGGCGCTCTCACTGACCGAACAAAACGCAACAATGTAAGCACTGTTACTTCACGTGGGTGTTTCTGTGGGTCAGGTAGTACAACACCGGGCGAGCAGACCCATTTATTCTGAAATCAATAATAGCTTCAGCACTGCTCTGTCACCTACTTACAAAAACATTTCTCATGTTCAAGATTCCTGACATTGCTTTCCTTCACCGTCACCAGATAGCGTTAACAAGTTAAATGTAAGCAAATTCCTCGACTATAATCCTTGTTTGTTAACTCAATTAATACTGTATGAATACTGTTTGTGTATAGTTCTTAATGGAATAAAATACTGACTTATGGCTTGAGGATCTATAAGCGGCCCTCTCCGCCAACGGAGAACAGGCAGAAGAAGGCGGCAATTTGATCGCCTCCTCCCGCCACCGTAGCCGGACCTAGAGATAGGTGGGTCAGGGGACCCACCTTCCCATTGTACAGGTCCGGCAGACAAGAAGGAGACGGCCGGTGTGTACCCGGCTGTCTCCTTACAAGACGAGGCTCGGCGGCGGCACTTCTGCTGCTGGGCCACACCGCTGGGGCGGCACGATGAAGTCTATAGAGATCTCGTGCCGCTCCAACCATAGCGGAAGACGTAGACCGTGGGGTTTTAGTGCGTGCGAGTCGGACATAACCCACTCTCTCCCCCGGGAGGGTGGGTGTCCTATAAGGGATTTCCCCACGTAAAAAAGAGGTTTAGGTAAGTTAATTAGTGAATGTACGCGAATTCATTGGTACATGACGGGTGTTCAGATTAATGGTTAAACCGCAAACAGCCACGACGTTGGTGCAGCGATAATCTTATTTTTTTTATGTTATACAAGGCAAACGAACATGCGGGTCACCAGGTGTTAAATGATCACCGCAGTCCGTAGACACTAGCAATACCAGGGAAGTTGCAAGTGCGTTGCCAGCCTATGTTTGGGGGTAGGGAGTAGATTGGGGAAGGACGAAGGGGACGGGGGAGAGGGAAGAGATGGTGTTCCTCCCGCGGTCTCACTGATCGAACGAAACGCAACAGTGCAAGCATTGTTACTTCACGTCAGTTTTCTATGAGAAAGTGGTACTACCCCGGGCGAGCCGACCCATCCATGCTGAAACCAGTAATAACTTCAGCGTAGCTCTACCATCTACCAATACCTTATATAAAACTCCTGAAAAAAAAAACGCAGCAACTAATGCCGCACTCATGGACGCAGCCTTAACTCTACCCCTGTAACTGATAGCCTCACGAATTGGATTCGGTGGTAATTTATTGTTTCCGTGTGTGTGTGTCATTAAAGTAAGAGAAGTGTGTGCTTGTGTGTGCGTTGAATAAAGGTTTGTGCACTCGAGTCGTCTCCTTCGATTTACAACCCGCATGGTATTGTTGGCTATATCCCAAGACCTAGAACGCGTACGAATACTATTCAGGAAGCTACTAAGCATTCATCGTCTAGACTGAATATTTATACACAAATTTATTTATCATCATTCCCGCGTATAAGTAGAAAAGATCGGCGATATATTATACTAGCGACCCGCCCCAGTTTCGCATGGGTCCAGTGTAAATATCCATAT
Source organism: Antheraea mylitta (assembly GCA_014332785.1). Taxonomy (NCBI): domain Eukaryota; kingdom Metazoa; phylum Arthropoda; class Insecta; order Lepidoptera; family Saturniidae; genus Antheraea; species Antheraea mylitta. Next base: position 2,002,410 of record JACEII010000063.1, on the reverse strand, counting down.
TTCAATGAAATACTGTTAAGGGCAGTTTTGATCTTAATGACATGTATATCGTATGGTAACGGCAGTTACTATTTATATTATGTATTATTTCCTCTTCTTTATTCCGCATATTTTATCTATACTTTCGCACGCTATTTATTATCTATGTATTATTTCAACCCTTTCCTCTCGCAAAGAACGGAACGCAAAGTTGCTGCCCGCGCCGTCTCTCCTAAACGCTTACAAGAACGCAAGCTAATTCCCACAGAAAAATAACTTATATTTAGTTATTAACTGTATTATCAGTTTACGAACATTATCAGGATTATTTTGATTATATTTTGTGTTGTAATTATGGTGGAATCCCAGAACCAGCCAAGGGCCGGTAAGTTCCGTTCGAAATCCTAATTATATATATTTTCAACAATTTCCACTATAATTTCTGGTCCTTCGAGCCAATGTATTTAATTTTTATTTAATTGGATAAGGATTAATACTGTAGTGTATAAAATAGCTTGGTAAATAACAAATAATATTTTTGTAAAAATATAAAAAATGGTTACTGTGGATTACCCTTTAATATACAATTTTTTTATAGATCTTTTTAAGATATATAATTCCCTAGTACATTAATTCGATATATCTCGTAAGGTTTAGCGTTTGCGATTTAAGCGCACAAAAATATGTTTGTTACGACATCACACATTACAAACTTCGGTTTTTCTATTCTATAATATGTATGTATTATACATATAAACTTTCCTCTTGAATCACCCTATCTATTGCTGAAAACTGTATTAAAATGCATTGAATAGTTTAAGAGATTTAAGGGAACAAACAGCGATAGCGACTTAATTTCATACTATGTGAAAATGTTAAAATGAGTTAAATACAATTTTAGCCGTAAGTAATATTTTACGTAATTTTTTCAAGATCTGCAAATTTTGTACATGTGAAATATGAGGAGTGGTAACGCTATCTATTATTTCTAGTATATATTATTTCCTCTTCCCGCTTCCGCATATTTTATCTATACTTTCGCACGCTATTTTATCTATGTATTCTATTTCACCCCCTTCCTCTCCAAAAGGAACGGAACAAAAATACGCCGCTGCGTGTGCTCTACTCTAAACCGATTCCGCGAGAACACACGCTATCGCACGCAATATTACGCACGCATTATCATATCCAGTGATTTCCTATTTAATCAGTGTAAGAACTACCGGGACAGTATTAAATAGTGTTGTAATTTGTGGTGGAAGCAGAGAACCAGCCAACGACCCGGTAAGTTCCCTTTCCAACTCCTACCGCTAAATATCTATATTTTTACAACAATTTCCACCAAAGAGCACAAAAAAAAACGAAAAACCTTATGGACGGCAAAATTTGAACTTCGCTTTCGGTGTACAAAAAATAGAAATCTGGACAAAATTAAACGTTAACATGTTAACGACTTATATTTTTAATCGTGCCACGATATAGTTACTACACTGTTAATTTTAAGGTGGAGGTACCACACCGGCCGCGAGAGTCCTAAGCGCGCGCTCCAAAGACCCGGAGAAGCCGTGAAGATCCATTAGGAAACAGTGGAAAAAAATAATAATAAAGAGATTCGTATACTTGCTTGCAAAGCGTTTACGAATCTACACAATCTGAGTCACATCCTTTAGTTTTTTTTATATATCATGGAGGTAGGTCACGATGTAAAGCGATCACTGTAGTCGATAGATACTAGAAACACCACCAGGGGAGTCTAAAGTGCGTTGCTAGCCCTGTGTTTAAGGGGAAAGGTAAGAAAGCGGATTGGGAGAGGAGAGGAGGCAAGAAGAGGGGGAAGGGGAGATGGGTCTCCGGCGCTCTCACTGACCGAACGAAAATCGGTGTTCCTGTGGGTCAGATAAGACTACCCCGGGCGAGCCGAGATACATTCATTCTAAAACGAATAATAGCTTCAGCGCGGCTCTTCCATCTCCATACAACCTTTCTGAAAGTAGCAAAGTGGTAGTCACACTACCACTCTAGCTAAGGACATTGTGTTAATATCTTTCCTGGTCTAGATTTGAAGAGAACAATTGTTACAAAGACGTCGGTTAGGGAAGCTAATTAACATTGTGTTGGTATTTTGACTATTGATTCTTGCAGAGCTTCGCCTTACAATATCTTCAACATAGAAGTGTGTGTATATCTTTTTTTATTTTCGAACTGACTACGCTATTGGCCTAGTAAGGCCTTCACAGCTTCACCGGACTACCCGCATGTAGATCAACTACATCTTGCCTTTTATAAGCCAAACTATGGAAGTCAAAGCAATTACTATTTACTCAAATTTGGGCAAAATAATTTACAATATAGTGGCGCTAGTGTTAATGTGCAGGTCGCGTTGTACTCTCGCCGCTTCTCGGATATGTCGTAGCCGTACCTGAGGGATAACACAACTCTCATTACATTGCGATCTGTCAAACCGTGTTCGTGTTGTTAATTCGCCAATTTCAAACACATACATTGAAACAATAATAGAGAGATCAAAATAAAATATATGAAAAACTCAGAACGACATTCGAGAAGCGAACGCGTCGTTTGACAAGGGTACGGTGCACTATACCCGCCCCTGTCTGAATTATGGCCGTTCTTGTAACACTACGGTTAACGCAGTATATCAAACGGCCACGCCTCGAGACGACTCGTGACTTAACATCGTTCTTTACCGAGACATGCAACAGCATGCGTTTGTGTACTCGGAAGGGATTAATTAGATATTAAAGGCGAGATATACGAAAAAGAAAAATTGTTGAATGTGACTCATCTCTATATACATAACTAGCCTTTGTCCGCGACTTCGTTCGCGTTGAATAGTTATTTTGGGCTAACGCTAATGCGCAGCGAGAGGTGTCAAGAGGAAAAAAAACCCGGTTTTGAAACATTCATCATCAGAACTCCGCTTCCATTTGTCTTAGCGTGATGATATATAGCCTATAATCTTCCTCGATAAATGAGCTATATACCACCGAAATAACATTTTAAATCGGACCAGTAGTTTCTAAGATTACTCCCTACAACGTCACAAACTCACAGACTTTATCTCTTTATAATATTACTAGTCCATGCCCGCGACTTAGTCCGCGTACTAATAGTTACATTGGGCTAACGTTAACATGCAGCGAAAACTCTCAAGAGTGAAGAAACCCTGATTTTGAAACATTCTTCATTGGTGCTCCGCTCCTATTGGTCTTAGCGTGATGATATATAGCCTATAACCTATAAATGAGCTAAATAGCACTGAAAGAATATTTCAAATCGGACCAGTAGTTCCTGAGATTACCCCCAACAACGTCACAAACCCACAAACTTTATAATATTAATATAGGCGAAAATCATAAAAAAAAAAACGAAAAACCTTATGGACGGCAAAATTTGAACTTCGTGTCCGGTGTATAAAAACGGGAAATCTTAAAAAAAATTACATATATGAACGATTAAGATTGAATTTATCAACTCATTTTGAAATGTAAGGACTCAATTACTCCAAACATTTTCTCTTCCGAACCATGCGATAGGCACGTGCCCATAACGCACACAGTCGGATCCGGGATACGCCGATGAAATATTAATATGACGACTTAACTGATTTCGTAATTAACTTACGTTTGAGACGGATATATGTCTGTTTGAACTTAGTTAGTAGTTACCAATGTTTGCGTGTCTGAAGTTAGCCGCAGAGACGCAACGTAGAATATGAATTTAAATTTTCTATCGCCTTTACGGTAATCTTTTTTTTTTTTGTAGCACGGCAATGACTGCGCAATGCCTGATGGTAAGCACAGCTCGATCCAAAAATAATAGCGACCACCGATTGACACACTATCCATCGCCGGTCGCCATTATCATGCCGGATATGTAAAAAGCTGGATATGCACAGGCTGATCCCGAAACGCGACCCGCAGAAGCGAATCACTATTACGGACTTTTTCGCCACATACATGCTGATTGCGACCCAGTCAGGCTGTAAAACCCTACCACCCCGCTATCGCCATTGCCTCGTTCGTTATTCAGCAGGGTGCATCACGTGCAGGTGAGGTTGGCTTGGGTGTCTCAAGTCTTATGATGTTATTTGACACCCCTTATAGCCCAAAATTGTTTTTTGGATTATTTTAGAACAGTGTTTTTCCAAACTGTGTATCGCGACCCTCTGGGGGGTCGCCAAGTCTCTTTAGGGAGGTCGCGCTTTTGTCACAAAAAATGAAAAGGGAACAACGGTCAGGGGGGTCACGAAATATTTCTTTATACTAAAGGGGCCATGTCCTGAAAATGTTTGAAAAACACTGGTCTACGTGTTTCAGCAGTGGAAGATCATTAAATCACAATTAAAGCAATAGAAGCAGTAACAAATTGGTCATTACATTTTTCCAATTTCTCAGAGTTTGAGATCGTCAATACGTCGTGGGCTGGTCTGTTGATTATGTCCATATCGCCTTTCGTTAAAAGGCCTATCTTCCTGCAGTGGAACTCGGACACGCTAAAGATAATGCTTCATGTTCACAAAACGAATAACAGTTTTTTTAGGTGATAGTGTTAAGTTTTATAACAAAGTCCTGAAGCACATTACCGATTTACCGGATAGTGAGTTCAAAGGCGCCATGTCAAGCGAGTTTTAATTTCTAAATGCTATAGTATAATCTCTAATAATATCTAATATACATCAAATCTTCTCGTCAAGTCCCACGTCCCTTCCTCTTTCCTGTTTTCCCTTTCCTTCCCCTCCCTCTTCTCCCATATACAGGGTGGCAACGCACTTGCGACGTCCCTGATGTCGCTAGTGTCTATGGACGGTGGTGATCACTTAACATCACGTGACCCACCAGTTCGTTTGCCTCCTTTGATATACAAAAAAAAGAAAAAAAAATCTGACTGAGAGTTGCAAAGGTTGGCTCAGTCAGACATATACGGTGTTATTACAAAAAGTTAAATACGTATTGAATACTTGCTTTAAAAGGGTTTCGTATTAAATGCACAGCGCTAGCTGAACGTTCGCCATCTTGTTCTTTCGTCTCGCTTTGATTAAGTTAGCTTAGACGTGCGAAAAAGGACGATGCGAACTTGGTTTTTGGCTGGATTGTAGTCTGTCATAATCTGGTGTTATGTGACTCTGTATTTTGTAAATTTAGTGGTGTTCTACGTAATATAGTTAGTTTATTGTGCATACGTGAAGTGAATGGAAAATAAAACCGCGGAGCATGAAATTCAGAGATGCCACAAAAACTCCCTGGAAGATTCTAACAAGGAATCCACCATCTTGTTAGAATATTGACTCACACGACGCAATATTGAAGTGATCGCACGACGCTTGTAATATTATTGACTACGCGATAATGACAGTAATAATCGAAAAGATTGATTATCAAAAATAAAGTTAAAAAAAAACGCGAAATTACCTCGAGCGAGCGCGGTGCATTTAGTACGAAACCATTTTAAAGAAAATATTCAATACGTATTTAACTTTTCTGTAATAACACCAACAATGTCTTGAAATGAATGATATTATTATGCATTTCCTATCGTAATTCCATTAAAATAATTAATTCAAAAACGGCTTATCAATGAATTAATTATCGCAAACTTTAAAACAACATCGGAATAGCATTAGATACGAGAAAATAAAATGAATGGATTCCATTTATAAAGAGGGACTAGTTAACGCTCGCGGATTCGAGAATATTCAAAATTTTAATTTCTGTTATCTACCTACTGTTTTTTTTTAATTTTTAGAACGAAATTTTTAACGGGGCTTCTGGTGGGAGTGGAATGATGAATATTGTCACGTAAGGAAAAAGCGTTATGCTCTACTGTCTTTTTCCCTTTAAGTTATGGTTTTAGGTCGACTAAATTTAGTAATACATTAGTATCAAGTGCCATCTTTTTCCGCATTGTGAAAACAATAAAATGAATAGACATAAACACTAAAAGTTACAAAAAAAATTAGACAGATCTATTTAGCTAATTCCGGCTTTCTATCGTGATGCGTTTACATTCGGCAATTGATTTTTGAAGTGAAAAATGATTAGCCACCTTGAGTGATAATTGGTAGGGGAAAACTTATGGCTTCGCGTCATCGATGACCGCGACTTGGCCGTGACGTATTGCTTTTGTGTCAGACTAACGACATGTAGTGTAGTGGCCTGTGTACATGTAATATTGATTTTTTTTATTAAGCTTGTGGAGCACATCATATGGTTAATTAATTAATAAACTGCATAAAAATGCACATGATTATTGTTCCGAGTGGCAATAGATGTGAAAACCAAAATGTCAATAATTTCAATAAGTTATAAGATTTTTATAAATCCGATTTTAATTTATGAAATAAAAACAAAAAAAAAGTGTTTCAATTGACTATTTTCACTTTTGTCAGTATTACTTGACCGCATCGACTTGTTTTTATTATATAGAAGATAATATATTATATAAGATATTGGGGGTGTAAGGGGTGTCGAGTAACATCTTAAGACTTGAGACACCCAAGCCAACCTCACCTGCACGTGGTGCACCCTGCTGAATAACGAACGAGGCAATGGCGATAGCGGGGTGGTAGGGTTTTACAGCCCGACTGGGTCGCAACCACCATGTACATAGTGACTCGCTTTTGCGCGTCGCGTTTCGGGATCAGCCTGTTCATATCCAGTACCGGGTGACTTTCGTCATTATGGGCGGCATGACAGCGGCGACCGACGATGGATGATCTGTCTCTCGGTGGTCGCCACTGTTCTTGGATTGTACTATGCTTACCATCAGGCATAGTGCAGTCACATTGTCGTGCTTCAATAAAAAAAAATAGTTTGAAACATGTTTTCATGTGTATTAATTATTGAACACAGTAACCAGAACTTTTTCTACGTTGCTTCTTACTGAGTTACTAACAGAGGTGATCCCAATGTTGAATTGAAAGAATTCCAAACGCAATATTAATAATTTATAATGTACTAGCCTCTGCACCCGACTTGTTCGCGTTCTCAAAAGGAAAAAATCATCCCGATTTCGAAACATTTTTCATCTGTGCTCCGGTCCTATTGGTCTTAGCGTGAAGATATATAGCCTGTAACCATTCTCGATGAATGAGCTATATAACACTGGAAGAATTATTCAAATCGGACCAGTAGTTCCTGAGATTACCCCCTACAACGTCACAAACTCACAAACTTTACCTCTTTATAATATTAGTATAGATTATACAATGAAAGAAATGTTGATCTATATTCTTCAATTTAAACGCTTAAAAACTACGCAAATATAAAATTTTAGCTATTTCTGTCTTCAGCATGAATGGGTCGGCTCGTCCGGGGTAGTACCACCCTCTCACAGAAAACCGACGTGAAGTAACAGTGCTTGCGTTGTTGCGTTTCGTTCGATCAGTAAGAGCGCCGTAGGCCCGTCTCTCCTCACCTTCGCCCTCTCCTTTTCTCATACCCCCCCCCCCTCCCTAACACAAGCTGGCAACGCACTTGTGACTCCCCTGGGGTTGCAAGTGTCTATGCACGGTGGTGATCACTTAACATTAGGTGACCCACCTGTTCGTTTGCCTCCTATGATACAAAAAAAAACGATATATCTTTAATAATTGAAAAAAAAAACACATAAGCGAAACCGCGCGTGATGCCGAGTTAAGCAATCAACACTCAACTAGTTGGCCATCAATAAATAGTTCTAATTTCAATCGAGCTCCGAACCGTTCGATTCTCACATAAAAAAAATAAATACACAAGGAACAAATAAAAAAAGAATACGACAGGCAAAGGACGCGCTCGCCGACAGCCAGCGCAGTTGACATGGCGGCGGCACTTATTTCAGTGTTGCCATCAATTTACAACCCGCCCGTTCTGGGTAATTTGCCGAGACGTACTCGGCAGTCTTATTATTTATGCTACATTCATTGGCGTAGACGTTCTTAACCGCTGGGGACTTTTTAATTTTGTTTCATTTTTTCATGTTTTCGTTGCTCTTAAAGTGAACGTTTCGTTGCGAAATGGTTTGGGCGGTGCTAAACGGGTGCGAATATTCAATTGCGATGTAATATTTAGCAATTCACAATAATTCGCGAATCACTACTACATAAAACAATCTACAGGCAAACCTGTCTGTCTGTTCACGATAAACTCAAAAACTACTAAACGGATTTTCATTGTTGTTTCAGCAACTGAGTAAAGTTTTTTTTTTCTTTCGTACTGATTATGCTACTGACCGAGCAAGATTCACCGGACTACTAAGGCGAGCACTTACGGCACTCAGTCGATTTTATTTGGGCAACCAGCTAAAGGCTGCACGGCATACCTCGGCTTGGGCTGTTCCCTGATGGATGCAATTCGCGACCTATCTGAGCTACATATTCATACTTATATGAGTTATTGAAACATATATGTGTACAAAGCATACATACCTCAACAACTCTTATATGTATTTTGTGTCGTATAATTTTTCTAAACAATTTCAGTTCGATAAGAGAAAAAATAGAACCCTTCCACTTCCATGTGTAAGCGTGTATGCGTGCACGTGTGTGGAGGTGATATGTGTAACATTGTCGCAGTGATGTATGATTCTGTGTGAGTGTATCGCGCGATCAACGTACTCAAGGGCTCCAAGCTGAGGGAATGGTCCTAGGCTTGATCCGCTGCGGAGGGTGCCTAGGCTGGTGTAAAATGATTCATGGGGACGGTTTAGATATATAATTTGTCTATATTTTTTATTATCAGGGCGGGACAACGTCCGGCGAGCCCACTAGTACATATAATTCTTCTGACCGTATTTTGATGATTTTTTTGTGTTTGTTCAAGTAAATTCAAGAATAGTTTTAATTTATAATTGGACACGGAATATGGCGATATAGTTGGTTTTAGATTTTTTTTTTTATCATCAAGGTTAAATTATAAAAAACCAAAGACCTTATTGGTGGAAAGGCACATCCTAACAATCACTTAAGACATACTTCATACAATACATATTAAACAACCGAGATTGATTATAAACAAAAGTTTTTCATTTATCCATCAAAATGGATCAATGGACGTTTACAGGCTAATAACTTTTATTATTGCTACATTATATATGTACATAATCATAGGGGGAGCAAAAAAAGAAACAACCCAATGGCTCGTATTGAAATGTTATTTGGTTTACTAAATAGACATACTTTTGCTTTTGCTCCCCTATATAAATTGTTTTGGAATTATATTTTTTAATAGCCGTGGCCGCAACTTCGCATGTAACCTTATGTGAAAAAATAGCTAATAATAAACGCATCTGAATGTATTAAATCCATTTACTTATTTACTTTTCTCTCGTACTTAAGTCGCGTCGTCATTAAAATTACAATAACTTTTGATAGAGTGAACCGATTTTAACGAAATCAAGAATAAATGTTACTCAAGGAAGTAGTACTTTATCAATAATTGCGTGTTCATAAATCACCCCCACACACGTGCACGCCTACACGCTTACACATGAAAGTGGAAGGGTTTACTTTTTTTCCCTTATAGAACGGAAAAACTCTCAATTTTCCGATAATAAATATATGGAAGAGTTGTTGAGGCGTGTATGCTTGGTACACATATACGGTTCAACAACTCATACATATATGAATAGTTAGCTAGGCTAGCTAAGATAGGTCGCGATTTTGCATGCAACAGGCAACAGCCAAGCCGAGGTGTGCCGTGCACCCTTGAGCTGGTTGCCATAATAAAATCGGCTGAGTGCCTTAATCGCTCGCCTTAGTAGTCCGGTGAAGCTGTTAAGACCTTGATGGGTCAATAGCGTAGTCATTTCGAGAAAAAAAAAAACGTGTTCATACAAACAGTCCGACATTTTTATAAATAATTAAATGTATTTTATCAGTTTATTGAAGGTGGAAGTGCTAAGCTGAAGCTATTACCACCCGACCCACAAAAAATCAACGTAAACTAACAGTGCTTGCACTGTAGCGTTTCGTTCTGTCAATGAGAACGTCGGAGGCCCATTTCTCTTTTCTTTTCTACCCCTGCTTTGACCCTATCCTCCAATCACTCCAAACACAGGCTGGCAACGCACATGAGACTCCACTGGTCTTGCTAGTGTCTATGGATTGCGGTGATCACTTAAAACCAGATGACCCACCTGTACGTTTGCTTCCTATGAAATAAAAATAACTTATTCCTACAATACGTGCAACATTTTTTTTATAAAATCTAAACTGTACAGACACGTTAGATTTACATTCTTATAATGACCAGCGGGTACGGCGGACGTTATCCCGTCCTGATAATTAAAAAAAATCCTAGAATCAAAGAGTCGAATACATTGGAATACACACAAAAAATAGTTCCATTAATCAAAATCATTCCAACCATTTAGAACTTCAGTCACACACTCGAACAGAAGTATTGTGTACCTTTATAAAGATTAATAAGGTTCATGGCGGGATCTTAGTCAGTCATGTAGTGACTTGTATATTTTATTCACCCGATTAGGCCTCCCGCGGCAGCGGCTCAAGCCTAGGTTCGATCCCTCGGTAGGGAGCCCTTGAGTGCGTTGCTTGCGCGATACGGTGACACACTAATATACATCACCGCTACAACACTACACGATCACCCCCACACAGGTGCACGCCTACACGCTTACACATGAGAGTGGAAGGGTTTACTTCTTTTTTCCCTTATCGAACTGAAAAACTCTCAATTTTCCGATAATAAATATATGGAGGAGTTGTTGAAGCGTGTATGCTTGGTACACATATACGTTTCAACAACTCATACATATATGAATAGTTAGCTAGGTTAGCTAAGATAGGTCGCGATTTTCCATGCAACAGGCAACAGCCAAGCCGAGGAGTGCCGTGCACCCTTGAGCTGGTTGCCAAAATAAAATCGGCTGAGTGCCTTAAGCGCTTGCCTTAGTAGTCCGGTGAAGCTGTTAAGACCTTGCTGGGTCAATAGCGTAGTCATTTCGAAAAAAAGAAAAAATTTTATTCACAACCCATGCTATTTACAACATTCATAGCATTTTACGTAATTATAGTACGGTTATTGTGCACGAGTGAAGCGGATGGGAAATAACACCACGGTGCATGAATTCTGATGTCACAAAATCTCCCTAGAAAGTTCTAACAAGGGGGGTCACCATATTTTCAGAATATGATAATTACTACAAGACGCTTATTACTTACTCGATAATAGCAGTAATATTCTAGAAGGCTGGTTGCTAAATAGTTAAAAAATGATGTAGCAAGAAATAATATTATGATTATACGTCGATACTGCCGGTCGAAGTGAAAACTCAAGACAATGCAATTTAAAATGTGTTCTCTTTTGAGAATTGAAATCTATTAAAGTTTGCATTATTTAAATTGCATAATTTGTATATTGATATTATTAACATTATTCTGATTTTCACATCAATTGGCACTCAAATTTTAATACGGTCTATATATTATAAGATCAAACATATGGTGAGATGCACAAGCTTAATATGGCATGTACACAGGCCGCTATGCTACGCGTCACTAGTTGACATAACCGCAATACGTCGTAACACTTCACTAGCATATCGCTGACGCAAACACATACGTTTGTCTCCCACTAAAAATCGCTCAACGCGGCAAAAAGTCAAACTTACATTAACGCACTTACTAAAAACATTTCGGGGTTTTACACCAATTGATACATTAAAGTCGAGGGGGGTTCCCTCAGATTTATGACGGCGGACCGCTTCCCCGCTATGTCTCAAGTTAAGTAGGGAACCGTTTAAACTTATTTACTTAAACTTAATAACTTAAGTCCGACGCCTTGATTTATACGAAAAAGTTTTTTTTTATATAAACGATTTATTTTTGGACGACTCCCAAGTCACACCGGATTCGTGTAAGTTACGACGACGCGTTGTTTCGCTAGTTTCTACCGTCGGCTTCGTACGCTTTGAGATGTTTACTATGCAACGGTCATAATGTGTGGAATAGTTACTTTGGGCTATCGCTAACACGCAACAGAGAGCTGTCTCAAAAGGGAAAATACCCAATTTTGAGACATTCTTAATTGGTGCTCCGCTCGTATTGGTCTTAGTCTGATGATATGTAGCCTATAACCTTCCCCGATAAATGAGCTATATAACACTGAAAGAATTTTTTAAATCGGACTAGTAATTTCTGGGATTACCCCCTACAACGTCACAAACTCACAAACTTTACCTCTTTATAATATTAGTATAGAAGTATAGATAACTATTGCTCAAGTAATTCTATTTCACTTGATCAATTAATTGCTATAATTTTTAACCCACTTCAAAACGGAGGAGGTTCTAATCTCGGTCGTATTTTTTAAAATGTTTATTACACGAGAATTTCGTCATTTATAAATCGATTTGGAACATCGTTTAGAAAGAAAATATTTTCATGGGTGTTTTATTCGTTAATACTAATGTATTAAACCTTGCACTAGGAGGAAAAATCAGGGTATACTTCAAAATCAAATAGACAATATAGAGTCATAGAATGAGGAGAACAAGGGTCTCATAAACAAGATTATAATTTAACAAATACCTGTAAAGTATGATAGTGTAGCGGGCATAAAAGCAAAAAATCTTGATAGGGAGTGCCATGTAGCTACCGAGTATGTCATCCTTTTTGGCAAACTAGCTGAAACTTTTGTAATATTGTAATTAGAACGTCGTTCAAACAATTCAACAAACAAATGAAATATCGCGTATCCGTATAAATACCTTATATGGTCATATAAATAAACAGTTTACGCACTCCGACGTCTATAGTAGTAAGCTTGTAGTTTCTACAGGTGTATATGCGATAAGGTGCTGGTTCAGCGGGGGATGCGGAATTAGGAAAACGGTGCGGACTCACCGATCTTGATGATGCGGTTTGAATGATGGATTTCACTCGCGGCGTCATAATTAATATACATTTCATGACAATTGTTTTGCAGTGTAGATAAAGTTTTTACACTAAAGTTCACAATATAATTATCGGAGACTCCAACAATTTTGCGTTGAATATGCGAGGTATCGTTTTTCTTAGCGTCCGCGGTAAAGTTGGAGCGTAAGTGTTATGGAAAGGAAGGGAGGAAGATGGGCTCTTATAAAGAACTATTTATTGACAAAATCAAAAATATTCAAACACCGGATGATACATAAACGTGACGCCATATTGCCGTAACGGACTTCCGTTGCATCGTAGTCCAGTTATCTCCTAGTCGCGCCTAAAGAAGTTTTATTTCAAATAATGTATTAAAAAATAACTCCACACCATTCATTGTTCATCTTAAAGCAGCAATATATTTACAAAGTAACATATTTATTTATAACATATATTAAAATACAAACAAGCGTTCAAGGAAAGACGGCGTAAGCTAAATACGTTCTCTGTATCCATTTCCTTTGTACACTATCTTCATGCCTACATAATATGAGGTGGACAGAGAGAGATGTCGTAGAATTTTTTAAGGTTAAAATAATAAAAAAACTCGATGGAGTCGCACACAGAGACGAAAACTTAAACGATTTATGGAAAATAATGAAAAAATTCATATAAGTTGTTTAGATATTAATATCCAAAAATCCAAGATGCACACTTAACGCCCACAGTCGGCACACAAAAATAGTGCATAATTTTGAATCATACAGTCATTTCAAATCATCTCGCGTCCCTTTCGTCCTTGTAAAAACAACTTTAATTCATTCAAGTAAGGTTGATTTTGCAAAATCATAAGTTCATCGTATAACTATAACCACGTACGTGTATTGGAGAGTTTTGCGGCCAGTTTTGAACAGTACTTATATTCGAGACTACGCGTCTTGGATTTTTATACGTTAGTGGGTTTATATTAAAAATTTTAGACAAAAGTAACTCTCAACTCGCGTTTTGGACGGAAGTATTACTTTTTTTTTGCGACTGGAGGTGAACGAACGTGTGGGTCACCTGACGGTAAGTAATCACTGCCGCCCATGGACACATGCAACACGAATGACATAGCTGATGCGTTGCCTTTAAGCATGAATAGACTTGTTTCTACAAGGTTTGTAGGTTATATTGATCTGGAAACGGTGCCGTTGGGAGTTCAAAATCAAATATAATTCACTCAATGTAGGCTGTGGAAGGTGCATATGGATTCTGAAGCTACCATCGGTTCGGACAAACAACCCACTCATCGAGAAGAACCGGCAATAAAACTCGATCTGGTTTATCTTTTCATAATGTATAATTTTTACAAACATAGCTAGGTACATTCGTTTTTACTGGATGCACAGGAAGGGGCGTCATTCCCAGATGTCACCATCATTCACATATGGATCCACCCTATAATTCAATGAAAGACATTCCATCCCGATGACATGGCGCTTGAACTTACTATCTGGCATATCGGTAATGTGCTTTGGGACTTTCTTATAAAACCTAACACTATTACATAAAAAAATCTTTCCAGTGAACCGACGTACGTGAAAGAAACCGCACAGTAGACGACTTCCAACCATCTTTTATAGGTGGTAGAGCCACGCTGAAGTTATTACTGGCTTTAGTATGAATGGGTCGGCTCGTCCGGGGTAGTACCACCTGACCCACAGAAACCCGATGTGAAGTAACAGTGCTTGCATTGTTGCCTTTGGTTCGGTCAGTGAGTAGGCCGGACGCCCACTTCTCCTCGCCTTGCGACTCCTCTGGTGTTACAAGTGTATATAGACGGTGGTGATCACTTAACACCAGGTGACCCACTTGTCCGTTTGCCCCCTATGATATAAAAAAAAATTGAGACGACACGGATGGAATTTCAACTCATAGCGTTTAGCGAGTCGTTTGGTAGTGGAACTCAGCAGCAAGAATCAATCCGAACAGTTCTTCAGAACACTCTCTGTGGTAGATCTTGTAAAAGACGCAGTGACCCAACACTTCTAGGAAGCTCCAAAGCATCAGGTCTTGAAGAAAGCACCTGGTTGCTGACGATTCGGTCAAAAGGAAGTAATTATTTTCATCTGATAACTAAACAATTAAATACGTAATTTATTCTACAACCAACATTATATATGCCTATTAAATTAAATTTTTATCTAAACACTCAAGCGTATCTAAATTAAGGACTATTATTTAAACAAAACCCTTTTCCTTATCTAATCCTTTGTAATTAACAGCCATTACTGTCAAATGGACTATACTTGCCTTTGCCTGAACACACTATCGAAAAAAAAAAAAAACAAACGTCAAACGAGCTCCCGCCATTCCATATTTATAAAATCGTAACACTTCCTACCGTCTTCTAATAGCCGAAACGTGCCTCCTTGCTTAATTTCGAATATGGAACGCTCTAAAATGGCGGGCGTTCTCACAAATCCCCTCCTTATCCCGTGGCTTGCAGTTAGCGCCATCTGTCATCGAGTTTGACAGTTGACAGTGAAACGATTTAAAAATAGAACGTTTCCGAAGTCCCCGATCCGGATGCAAAGTAGATACAACAGATAGATCACTGAAACATTTGGAGTAAATGCGCGAGGTAATAAAACCATATAAAAACTTCTACATCACACAAGAGTATTTTTTTAAACAGATACAAGAAAAATATTAATATTGTAAATCCTCAACAGACCGAATTTCATTAATTATTATTAAAATAATCATTTGTTTCGATTATTTTTGTCTCAGTTCTTGAGCCTTTATTGCATATCTCAAAAAAAAAAGTTTTTTAAAGCAATTATATTATTTGAATGAGAAAGAAAGAGAACAAACTATGTTTTATTCTTAAAATTATGATGTATCTAGTGATATAACTAATACATTTAATTTTATCGAACTATTTGTATTGGCTAAAGCATGCCGTAGTCCGGTGAAGCTGTTGAAACCTTGCTAGGTTAAAGCGTAGTCAGTTTGAGATAAAAAAGCTAAAGCATGCTAAATAAGTAGATATTCACGGTGTAAAGGCTTATTTTAAAGCCTACCTGGCTAACTACATCCCTCGAGCTGAATATCTGTCACAAGATTCATGTACATGTGTTCCAGAAGCTGCGTTTGAGAGCCAGACCGCTCTACATGTAAGCGCTTTTATCACCTTGGTCCACATCGTAATCTAACATCAGGTTTTTTTAATCATAGGTGGCAAAGAACAGGTTGATCACCTGATGTTAAGTGTTCACCACCGTCCATAGAGAATTGCAACACCAGTGGAGTCGCAAGTGCTTTGCCAGCCTGTCTTGGAGGATGGTGGAAGGGAAGTTGAGGAAAGGTGGGCCTCCAGCGTTCTCACCGACCGAAGGAAACGCAACAATATAAGCACTGTCACGTCACGCCAGTTTACTATGAGAGGGTGGTATTACCCCGAGCGAGCTGACCCATTCATACTGAAGTCAGTAATTGCTTCAGCGTGACTCTACCGCCTACTATTGTGGACGAATGCTGAAACCTATAAATTATTAAGGAGATATACATATAAGACATAGCATTCAAGAACAATTAGTCCTTGTTCTCGTGCAGTCGGATAAACAATTGCTATTTACTCGAGGACCGTTCATCGGCGGAAAGAGTATTTCTCAAATTATTGCGTCCTAACAAATAGCTGACAGGGAAAAGGGTAAACCGATGGAGAGGATATACGCGTATAAACGATGTATTTTTTAATGTATATTAATGTGAAGAAGAGCGTCAATCACTATTATAATATTTTGTTGTAGAAGTCGTTACTTTGTGGAAATTCATCATTAAATGTTATATTGGACATTACTTTGCACTTCCCCTTGGAATTGATTGGCCGCAACAAAAAATGTCGTTCGGTGAAACGTAGCAGCGGCCAATCAATTGCAAAGGAATGCAAAGTAACGTCCACTATAATATTTCATCTTTTTTTTCTCGATCTGACTACGCTATTGACCTAATAAGGTCTTAGCTTCACTGGACTACAAATAATATTACACTATTACGTATAATTTCACATTTTTAAAAATGAGACTCTTTTTATAGGTTTGCGTTTCAAATATAACTTAACTCTCATAAGGGACGTTAATAAAGAATTTACGCGTCTGCACTAAGCATTTTTGAAAGAGCTACAGTGAAAGATTGAAAGACACGGTCACTGTCATAGACTTAAAGTACGCACTGCACTAAGCATTTTTGGAAGAGATACAATAGTTCGGTGATGCTGTTAAGACCTTACTATTTATTGGCGTAGTTAGTTCAAGAGAAAAAAAGAGATACAGTGAAGGAGTAAAAAAATCGACTACTATCACACACTTAACACTGCAAACTGCACTAAGCACTTCTGGAAGAGATACAGTAAAGGAGTGAAAGAGCCGACAATAGTCATAGATCTACAAGTGCGATATGTAAAATAGACTTCTTTTAGCCGATATCCAACTTGTGAAGGGCCAAAAGCCACATTTCTAAGCAAGCATTGGACTGAAATACCCAGAATAATCGGAGACGTAGTCGACCTAAGCAGAGCTGGCGAAGATACGTACTTGTAGAGGCTTGGGTTACTAAAGTAGGTAAAGATTAGGCTTCTTAATTTTTTTGGGAGCCAATCTTCTAGCAGATTATTACTACCATTGTCGAATACATTAAAATAACAAGTTTCTTGCGATCATTTAAATCTTCCAACAAAAAAGTGGCCTGCTTGTTAACTTGAACTTTTCAAGGAGTTTGGTAATGCAAAATCCATGCCCAGTGGTATTATTTCTAATCCACTTCACTTATGCACTATAATTAAACTATATTACGTACAACACCACCAATATTACAAAATATAGAGGCAAATAACACAAAATTAGGAAAAAAATATGAAATCCACTCCACGACATTCCAAAATCCCATAAAAAATTGTCAAGATTGGGCTGGGCTTACTTGGGAGTAAAATGAAACGTGAAGTCACCAAAAGAAGGACACGAAAATGCGTCGTCGTGTCTACACATTACCGCAACAGTTTGAGAGAGAAAGAGAAATTGTCATAATATTAAGTACACAAATGCTCAATGAAATTGCCACGACTGATTTGCACCTAAATCGTTACTGAGAAATCTTTGTGACTTTTTATATAACGCTGACGCAACGCGTCAACGGAAAGAGAAGTGGCTCGTATCACATTGCGATTACCCCTCTCTCCCTCTGTATTGCTAATACCAAATGTAGTCCGGTGAAGCTGTTAAGATCTTGCTAGGTCAATAGCATAGTCAGTTCGAGAAAAAAAAACAAATATCTTCGTGCGAAACCAAGAAAATTTAAAAACGAAACGCTCAATTACAAAATTATATATACTATAGTGAACAAGCTGGAGCCCTGACGGTTTTGTGTACCAATAGTGCAGACTGATTATAAATGGCTTTAAAGTATTTTTTTTTTTCAAACACTCGCCTGTCTGGTACTTAGTGAATTGGAATCTATTTAAAATAATGTTATTTTCGAAACTTACTTCGATATTTATTAGGTTTCAATTAAAACTGTACGCTCAAGCGATATACATAATGACAATTGACAACTTGATTAATAGTAATGAATTCTCATTAATTGTGTTTTTAATATAGCGCGTATTTATTATCTACGTTCTGTGATTTTCACATAGAATTTTGCGAAATATGTCCGTTCCTAATATTTACAGTACATTTCAAGGTGTTATAATTTTTTTTTATATCACAGGAGGCAAACGAACAAGCGGTTAACCTGATATTAAGTGATCACCGCCGACCATAGACACCAGCAACACCAGGGGAGTCGCAAGTGCGTTGCCAGCCTGTGTTTGGAGAGATGGGAGGATGGGGGTAAGGCCTCCCTAGACAAGAGAGGAGAAGTGGGCCTCCAGCGTTCTCATTGACAGAAGTTTGTGTTTGAGGGGAGGCGCTCTCACTGACCGAACGAAATGCAACAATGCGAGCACTGTTACTTCACGTGGTTGTTTCTACGGGTCGGGTGGTAGTACCCCGGGCGAGTCGACCCATTCATGCTGAAACTAGTAATAGCTTCAGCGTGGCTCTACCACCTATGTATTTGTCTTATGTATATATGTACATAGATATACTTCCGTGCGACATTAGTACATGTCATTACATAATATAGAATAAAGTCGCCTACCGCGCAAAAATAGATATAACCGATAGTATACTGAAAGAGAAATAACTGTGAATGCCTATGATAACGAGGTACCATGCCATGCGTCCCAGTCGCGTAATCTGCTTCCTACGTAACAGTGGAATTATGTATGGGACACTTTTAAGTGTATTAATTATGCCAACGATCTGAAAAGGATTATTTTGTAGTCCGGTGAAGCTGTAAGGCCTAGCGAGGCCATTAGCAGTGAGTTCGAAAAAAAAAACACTCGTGAATCTGCTTGCTTGAACTCGCTAATCTCAGGAACTACTGGACCGACTTGAAGAATTCTTTCAGTGTTACATAGCTCAATTATCGTGGAAGTCTATATATCATCACGCTAAGGCCAATAGGATCGGAGAACCAATGAAGAATGTTTCAAAATCATTTTTTTCCCCTATTAAGAACTTCCGCTGGACGAAGTCGTGGGCAGAGAAGCTAGTAATATATATTTATACACGGTATTTAATTAAGTTATTAGAACAAAAATGTTACCAAGAAATATACGTCGTAGAACAAATCAGCCGAGGTACGATTATTGCCACGCAAATTTCAAACAAACAAACTCTTCAGCTTTATTATATTAGTATAGGCTCGTATTTTTGTGTTATTTGACTAATATTTTGTAATATTAGTAGTGGTTTACGTAATATAGTACCTGTATTTTGCACAAGTGAAGTGGATCGGAAAAATAATACCACGGAGTATGAATTCTCGAAATGCCACAAAAACTCTCTGAAAGTTCTAGCAAGGGAGCCACCGCCTTGTTTAAAACATTGAACACTCGACAGCGCCAGTAATAATGTAGAGATTGATTGCCAAAAGTAAAACTAAAAAATAAAAAATATGAATAAGGTTTAATCTATGCCTCGTTAAAATCGAATTTTCAAATTTCGAATAAGCACCGACATAAGAAAACAAAAAAAAAAGAAACAGCGGCAATCATTAGTCTCGGAGACATTATTTTAAATTTAGAACGTACGCAACGATAACGACCGTCAGGCGCTAATAAATTAAGCCCTCGAACATTTAACTCGGCTGTCCGCGAGTCTGTCTCGACTCGGGTTCACACTGACGTTATTATGCCGTCGCGTCGCCAAATTTATTTTTTAATTTTAAATAACAAACATTTTCGACGTTAACTTTTTATGATACGGTAGGGAAAATTTTGCTTTACGCGTAAAACCTAAGGTAGGTATGTATTTGTGTCTCTCTGGGTCTAGAAGTATACTAAAATGAATAAATGTATAGTTAAGTATTTATACTAAGAGACTGCATATAATAAATAGTTTATAGGTATTCTCATATCTATATAATTGAATACTTACAAGCCAAAGAAGTTTCATTTCCTCCGTGTGAACGTACACACAGTATATTTTTAATTCCAAGCATTTTATTAGCTTAATTCGACAGTAATATATCGATGTGTAAAATATACAAAGCAAATCACTTATTTTTGCTTTTTTTATATCGTCAATTATTAAACCTTTAGTTAGTAGATGAATAATTGAATAAAAATTGTTTTCTTTATTTTCTAAATCACTAAATTACATCAGCCGATATCGATACAAATGCATATGTCATGATTTCTATTTATGTAATTAACTTTACTGATTTATTAATACATGAGCCTTTATTGCATGACTGTAACGTACTCCGGTACCGCTACAATAAGTCAGAGACGCGACCGGAACATTGACACTAGTGCCACTCGTTTAGATAGTTCCGCCTATAAAGGGTAAGATGTCGTTGGTGCGCAGGCACTTCTATGCAAAAATTATTTTAGGGCGAAGCTCTGCCCGATTAAATAGACACAGTGTAGACACTCTATAGACAGAGTGTCAATTGATTTCCCTATCTGACCTATTATACGTTGTTTCGTAATACATGAATACAATATAACAAAATTATGTATACAAGAGAATGAGAATGTAGAGCCAAGATGAAGCTATTATTGTTTTCAGCAAGAATGGGTCGGCTCGTCCGGGGAAGCACCACCCTCTCACTAAAAACTGACGTGAAGTAACAGTGCTTGCATTGTTGCGTTTCGTTGTGTCAGTGAGAGAGCTGGAGACCCACCTACCCTCCCCTTCCCCTTTCCTTCCTGTCCCCCCTCCCGCCCTTCTCCCAAACACAGGCTGGCAACGCACTTGTGACTCCCCTGGTGTTGCAAGTGTCTATGGACGGTGGTGATCACCTAACATCAAGTGACCCATCTGTTCGTTTGCTACCTATGATATAAAAAAAAGAATGTTTATAAGATATATGTAAACCTTACGAAGTCCCGTAGTTTAAATACTTAACTATAGTTTCCTGACATTGGTATAACACTAGACATAGACAGACGCTCGAACATACTTACACATAAACACAAATACATAACTACATCACGTTTAACGCGTAACGCAAATTTTCTTTATCGTACATTACTTTTAGAAACACTTCAAAACGACACAACGCATTATCATCTACCATTTTAAGTCAAAACAGCGCGATAATAAAAACTATAATGGCCCGCTATTACCTATACCGTTTCTTCGTAGCGTCTAATTAACGCTAATGCGAAGCGTACCTCATAAAGGGATGTCCACAAGTTTGTTCAAAACAGTTCTATTTTCAAAATTCATTTTTCGAACTGTCATTTCGTATGACTGATGACAGTTACTCGACACGGCGGCACATACTTGTGCTGTCCCTCTTTTAATTCGTGTTCCGTTGTAGCTTTGAGACGTAGTATAATCACGCTTAATAATGCTTCACAACGGCTTAGGCAGAAAAGTTTCATATCAAACTATAATAATACTAGCAATGCACGCTGCAGCGGTTGCGTTATTATTCAAGATTTTTTTAAGTGCGAGTTATGGTAGGGAAGGGAAATGCTCGTGACGTATTACGCTTGCGTCAAGACTAGTGACGCGTGGTATAGCGACCTGTGCACATGTTATATCGATACTCAGTATTGAGCTTGTGTAGCCCACCATATGTTTGGTTAATTAATTAACTGTATGTAATTATTGTTTCGATTGCCAATAGATGTGAAAATCAATGTTCATCATTTTAATTTACTATACTTCATTTAAAAATTACAAAAAGAAAATAGTTATTCCATTGATTTGAGTTTCCACTAATGTTTTTAACTTTTATATATTATAGGTTTACAAGCCTGAATACATATTGGCGAATCTTTTTTTTTCTTTTATTGTAGCACAACAAAGTGACTGCATTGTGCCTGATGGTGAGCACAGTACAATCCAAAAACAATGGCGACCACCGAGAGACACGCCATCCCTCGGCGGACACCGTTGTCATGCCGGCCTGCGTAAATGTCTCTTCAGGTTACGCTTGAAGGACCCCATGTTATAGGAAAACATAACTTGTATTACCTAAACAAACGGACATAGTTCAATGTTGTAAAGAGCCATAATAGCTGCAAGCTACGATGGCCGTTTTGACACATGATAATAGTGATATGAAATATCGATTTATTTTCTAAATAAACATAATTATCTATTTCGTTTTAAATTAAGTATTGATCCGAGTTTACCGGACGTGGAAGCTGTGTGGTTCTCATACTTTTAGAAGTTTTAGAAAAGACTTTAACTAACCCTCTTTATTGTTTGTTAGTATTTGTTGTGATGTTATTATTTTATATGTTAAATGTGACAATGAAATAAGTACCACAGCATAGAAGGATGTGACCCTTTCAACAATCACCTTTTATATTTAATTTAAAAATTAGTAGGTATACTAAATGAATTTGTGTTCAAAAATTATACATTCGATGAGTTTTAAGTAGTTTGACGTGCTTATTAATTTATAAGAAAATTCTTAAGCAGACAAACGTCAAAAAGGCCATCATAGCGTGCCGCAACTATAATGTTAATATTTAATTACAGTGAGGTTTTTTTAACGCGATGAAGATTAATTAGTTTGTTTTTGTCACTTACAAAAGGTCACTGTGATTTATAGACATAAAGACTTTTTTTAAGTAACTGTTATTTTAGTCCAAAGGTTCCCAGACTTTTCTCTCATACACTATTTTTAAAATTTAGCTGTTTCCGGTAGACCTTCTGTAACCACATTTCTACCAAACTCCCAAAACTCGACCAAAAATTTGATGATTGGATCTAACTATAGAAATTTGCGTTGCGGTTGACATCCAATTCTTTTTTTTATGTCATAGGAGGCAAATGAACTGGTGTGTCACCGGATGTTAAGTGATAAACACCGTCCATAGACACGAGCAACACCAGAGGAGTCACAAGTGCGTTGCCAGCCTGTGTTGGTGGGGAAATGGGAAGGATGAAAAGAGGAGGGAGGGAAGTGAGATGGGGGAGGTTGACCTCCGGCGCTCTCACTGATCGAACGAAACGCAACAATAGAAACACTGTTACTTCGCGTCGATTTTCTGTGAGGGTTTTCTGTTTTGGTTGTAGAGGGAATCTCATGAATTACTGGTGCGATTTAAAAAAATATTTCAGTGTTATATAGCTCATTTATCCAGAATGGTTATACATGATTATCATCACGCCAAGACTAATAGTAGCGAAGCACAAGTAATCAATGTTTCAAAATAGTTTTTTTCCCTCTTGAGAGCTTCTGCTGCGTGTTAGCGTTTGTGTTCCTTTGGATCGCAACGAAATCGCGGGCAGAGGCAAGTAAAATATATAGAAGAATTGTGTCAGATTACGGCATATTTCCTTCCAGAAAAACTAATTTAATCTGATTTTTTTCACATTTTAACACTATTTTATGTCCGAAAAAAATTGCGTGATATTTACCGAAGTCCCCTCGTCCCCGACATACAGTGAGATTCTTTTTGACACCCTCCCCCGGATCACGTCGCCTAATTAACGGACACCCCCTTTCCGTCACTAAAAAGCTCATGTTCATTTTGAAATACAATACTAAGTCATTACCGCTTCAACATATATGTAAAAAAAAACACGACTTTAATTAGTTTGTGTTTCATTAAACTCGGTATCGTCCCACGACATCGCTCGCCCACCGCTGAATACCGATGCCCACATTCCCGACTGATTCGAATAACTAAACGACACAGGTTCTCAATCTATTCGCCGCCCCCTTCAAGCAACTGAGATACGATTACATATTTATATTCCCAAGTGTGTGACGGACCACAGTTAACCTATCTAACGCTGTTTTTACAGGAAAATACCTAGACGCTACTTCAGTATATTCAGAATAAGTATAATTAGAAAATAGATTAATCCTAATCTAGAATCGACACTCTTATGTTATAAACGTAGTCGTCACAAAGCCACTCACTATTAGTCTTTTGACGTGATAACGTCTTATAAATCGATGAACGCCGGCTGCACGCACGAAATAGCATAACTCATAGTCACGTTCCGCCTGAGCCGAGCGTGCAAGCGAGAGCGCTGAACAATCTATAAAGGAGCGCGATCAGCCTTAGCGTTCGGCTTGTATAGCATATAACTAAACGGGCTGAATGGTTAAAGAGTTGCAATTTTCTCAGTGGTTACTGAGTAGTTGTTTTTGGTTTTATATTAGTAAAAAATAGGTGCTTAATATTTGACCTAATTATCTCTAGAAACGCAAAAGTGATATACACTCAACATCAGATGATTTACACAAAAACAAACTCGTGTAATAAATTAATCACGCCCTGTCGCGTAGTCCGGCCCGTGTCCCCATTCTTTTTGTTCGACTTTGCGGCATTCCCACGATAAACAGTTACCTAATAATTGACTTTGAAAAGCGCCCTTTTAAAATTGTTCCTTGAACCTAGGCGTGATATATTTACGTCAAAAAATATCACTCCCATAAGTTTTAAAACAAACTTTAAATAAGGTTTTCTTTGTTGTTTATTAGTATTTGTTTTGATATTATAATTTCATATGTGACCATGAACTACCACACGATAGAAGCGTGTCACGCTTTAAACATTCATCTGGTTTAAAGAATAATTCAATTCAATTCATAAAAGTATGTAATTTTTCATCAATATTTTCTTATGACATTATCACGTTAAATTATCGTCAGTAAACCGACTTTACAAATAACCTGCTTTCTTAAAGTTGAAGTGCTCTCAAAGTTAGTCTTAATTAGCTTGACAACATTCATCCAACAACAGACAGCATATGATTCGATATGCCTGTTTCGGCTTTAGCGGCTGCGTTGTCAAGAAAAATAGGCTGACTTTTTAATGAATGCTAATCTAAATTCTTAATTTCGGAAGAAGCAATACGATTGCAAAAATTCTAAAGCGCCATTACATTTTAAAGCTGCAATGGTGGTAAAGGCACGCTGAAGTTATTACTGGTATCAGCATGAATGGGTCGGCTCACTCCTGGTACTACCACCGAAAGTAATAATGCTTGCATTGTTACGTTTCATTCGGTCAGTGAGAGCGTCAGGCGTATGAATCAGGTAAGTGGGCTCCGAGTTTTGCCGTGCACCTTTTTCTTTGCAAGGTTTTATCATTAACGCATTGATGCGTGTTCATATAGAAAGATAGATAGACATCGAATAATTTCTTATCACAAAAATAAAAAAGTAGAAACACGTCAGATTTACATTATTTATAAGTATAGATATTTAAAAAAAAAAACTTATATTTGGGGGCGTATTATAACACTTTGTCAACAACTGCCAGATTTATACCCTCAGAT
>JACEII010000063.1:1951333-1976690 GCA_014332785.1 Antheraea mylitta | reverse complement strand
CGTATTATAACACTTTGTCAACAACTGCCAGATTTATACCCTCAGATCTCAAAGGTCGAACAATCCCCACCTGACCGCGACGATTCAGCGGTCGAATGGCCACATCGGGGTTAATTACTAACATAACTGTGGTTGAAGGGTTGAGATAGTGCGAATTCGGATGATTATTACACCTTAGAGTAACCGTCGTGCTGTGTCCCGTACTTATTACTAAGTACTAGAGCAACGTATTCAACCTGTCGAGTATGACGTATAGTTCAGGAGGGGTTATTTTTTTACTACTTACCAGCGTTGTTAAGTAATGTTATGCTTCTAAAGCAACACACAAGCGGGATAAGTTTCATAAATTGGTCTATTTAACCCTTGGACTGTCCAAAATAATTACGGTGTTATTACAAAAAAGTTAATTAGGTATTGAATACTTGCTTTAAAACAGTTTGGGTGCTTTCGTATTAAACGCACCACAATAATTATATACATTCTTATAAAGCCTATTAATCAATCAATCGTATGATGAGCTGCGAAATGGTGCTACACGTACGCAGGCCCATATATTACACGTCGCTACTCTGACGTTAGCCGCATAAGCACAATACGGCAGGCCATGCTTACTTAGCATGTCATGACGTGAAATAACAAAATGATCTTCTGCTAAAAATACCGTTCAACGCGCTTAAAGAAGTTTTCACTTCAAAAAAAATTGAGCCGTCACGGGACGCCTGGCAGATGTGAAACATCAAAATTGTTTTGTATAAGCTATATGCATAAAATAACAGATTACAACACGAATCAATTATGGCATAATAAAAAGATACAGCTAAAAAAATTACAAATTAGTTCCATAATATAATGACTGTTTATTTTATTACATATTTTATTTTTATTAAATACAAAAATTCAACTAGGTGCAGGCGCGGTGTGATAGGCGGCATTTATCAAAGGGTGCTACGTCGTCGGCGCATACCGCCTAAAACTAGTAGAACGAGTGGCTTAAAAAATAGTTTGAATCTTATGCTTATACAGATAAGGTTGCAAATGTTTTTGATTATTTCGTGAATAGTGCTAAGTTCGTGTTACGCGGCACCACGGCAACGATCAGGTTTACCCTCCGCCTATAGATGTTTCACATCAAAAATATATACATTTAATAACTTACCGTAAGATGAATAAACAGCCAGTGTGAGCAGCAACAGAACACGTGTGAACACGCCGCCGATCGTAACGCTTAACACAGACAAAATGGCGGCCATCGCGTCAAAACTAAAATGGCCGAATATAAACAACTACAAACACACTATTACTACACTTTATCACATAATACTGATCTTTCCCTTTTTAATTTCGACCTAAACGGTGTTCTAGAGACGCTCGCAGGCTGAGAACTCATTCGCCGGTTCGTTCGTTTGTTCCTGAAACAAAAAAAAACACATATTATCGAGTATTCGTTGTTGCAATTTAAAACAACTCGAGACAGTCATAAGGACTGCTGATATAAGTGAAAACTCAAAATAACGGAACGAGAACCTGACGAGAACCGAGGTTTCCAACAATCTACCCGACACTGTGTTTACGCTCCACCCTCTTTTCATCACACAAAAAGGTTGCAGATCAGAATTTCCAAGCCCTCTGATAAGAAATTTCATTTTAAAAAACAACGTCGCCGTCACAAACTAGTATTATATTAATACTGAGCAAAATCTATAAGGTATACAAAACAACAAAGTAACTAATAATATCAAATTACATCGGGTCCCGACTTTGCGTTAGGAAAACTCGTCTAATGACTTATTGTCCGAGAGACAGGGAACACTCTCCATACGGCATCCAACGTAATAGATAAAGTGACAAACTTGTCCCGTGACATTGTTCTTAACTCAATCGTGTGTTAAAACTGCATACAACATATTTCTTGTCGACTAGTTGGAGTAAGCAATAGTTGCGACTTGGTTATAGTGCAAAATGATACGTGACATCGTTGTAACTAAGTGTTTTATCTGCATCAATTGTCTCGTAGTTTTTCTAGAAACATCTATTGGGGCGTCTCGACAGTGTAGTCCGGTGAAGCTGTTAAGACTTTGCTGGGTCAATAGCGTAGCCATTTCGAAAAAAAAAAAAAAAAGCGTCTCGGCAGTAAAATTTACCCGTACGCTGTCACGGTAAACGGCATGACGCTCCCTTATGCCATCAATCCATAACATTGCATTATTAAAGTAGAAGCTTCTTTAGGCGCGTTGAGTGGTGTTTTCGGTAGGAGATAAATCTATAATTTCGAGTCATGACATGCTACATAAGCATGATAAGGCGTATTGGGCTTGCGCGACTTGCGTCAGGAGCCTATTTACATGTAACATTGATATTTCGTAGTTCATCATACGTTTGATTGTCTAATAAACCTTATAAAAATGTATATTCTTATTGCTCCAAGTACCAATAGATATGAAAATGTTAATTATTTGAACACACAAATGATGAAATTTAAATAATTCAGACTATAACTAATTTAAAAATTCTTAAGAGGACACATTTGTTTGTTTTGACTTTTCACTTCTGTCGGCAGTCCTTATGACTGGCTCGTCTTTTTTAATTTAATTTGCTTCATTGGACTCTATAGTGTGTAATGTTGGTCACATTGTGGGTAATATCGCTTAAACCTTGTGCAAAAGTGAAAAGGATTATAAATAATAACAATGAAGTGTAATTTCTGAGATGTTATGAAAACTCTGTGGAAAGCTCTCATAAAGTTCTTCTATTTGCTTAGACCAATTTATAAATGGAAACAAATACCTGATCAATTAATACGAGATGATTGAAAGAATCGGTGTTACACCTGTTTCTGCCACAAAGGAACTTTAATCGTGCTGTCGAGCTATGTGCTGAAAATTCAAGCGTTCCAACGAAACGTGCCGACTTACTCACTCAACGACCTATTATAATTAGTACTAGCTGTGCCTGCGACTACATCCATATGGAATTTTATACAAGAAAACAGTGATTAATATCATCAGTGATCATCTAAACGTATTAAATACATTTATTTATCTACTTTTCTCTCGTACTTAACTCAAACCATGAATGAATGAATGAATTCTTTATTGCACACATTTTGTTGTACACTGGCGAGCTTAATGCCATGAGGCATTCTCTTCCAGCTAACCAGCGGTATTGATATCAAAAATTTTGTAGGTAGTCCCAATAAAAAGCAAAAGAAAATCGATAAAGAAATATATATACATAAATATATACACATATGCACATAAATAATAAAATAAATATATATATATATAGTATAGTATAGTATAAATATACATACACATATAAACATACATACATACAAATATATAACAATAACAAAGATAGTACACACATTACACAATTATGAGCACTCTGCCTCCTGTTTCTCAATTAAATGTCGGTGTAATTGATTCATTGTCATCCATGTCATTCGAATTATAATAACTTTTGATAGAGTAGACAGATTTGAATGAAGCAAAGACTTAATGTTGCTCGAAAATATGCCTTATGATTATCTTAATGATATTTTCTCATGGGCGCAGTATTTCATCAGAGATGTGTGTTCAGACAGACATTTCTAAAAACGATTGAACTGTATTTTATTACTCATTCCTAGACACCTGCAACATTTTTTTTTTTACTCTAAGGAATACAGACATGTTAGATTTACATTCTTATTATATGTATAGATCAGGATCACAGTCTACTTGAAACTGATTGTAACATTAAAAATAAACTATCGTGTTTACACAAAGCACCGCAGTTCTAGGACTACAACGGAGAGAGGTCGGCTAATGCAGTAATTACTGCACTCCATTTGCCGGTATTTTCGTTCCATCGTAGTCGCCGCGCGGCGCCCCCGGGCTCCGTTGAACCCCCAAGCGACGGTACAAACGAAATAACATTCTCAGTATCTCCCTTGTTTTCGATGAAAATCGCCGACGGATGGAAAAATCATTTACTTTTTTTCCCAACCCCATTGTAAAAAGCGGGTAAAAGGGGCTTTTACCGGTGTTACTGGAGCTCTTATTTCTATTTTACTTCGAAAAAAAATAAATTAAAAACTCTTTACACGAATTACGCAATTAAGCCTCTTGATTATTTTTTAAATTATTAAGGGTGTCGTTAAAACACTTCAAGCCGATAACAATGTTCTAGCACCCATATGCCCATTGCCAAGTCGATATATTTTTTTCAATATCTCCGGTACAATCTACTTTAAGAATCATTGCTATTATTTAGACGTATTAAATAATAGCAGGCCCCACGGCCGTTGTCCTTCTGATAATAAAAAAAAACCTCAAGAAATTATGCTGGACTTTTTAAAAAGAGTACGCTCGTGTTTGTAGGTTTGTAGCTAATGGTCTGGAAACACCGCCGCTGGAAGTCGATTCGACAGGGTCGAAGTGCGAGGCAGAAATGACCTCGAGAACAACACCTCACCTCGATACAAAATATCAATATAACGTGACAGCTATACTACACGTCGCTAGTCTGACGCAAGCGTAATACGTCACGAGCATGTCGAATACACTGGTGACGGGAAGCCATAAGTTAATCCCCTATTAAAAAATCACTTACCGCGGCGAAAGTCATCTCACTTAAAAAAAAAATAAACAAGTTAATTATTCCATTACCTCAAGATTTAATTCTACAAGTAAATGTCTTGTCCAAAGAAATACATGTATATATTTTTATTCATTAATTATTTTCCCATCCGCTAAGAATTACGTAAAGCTTAAATAACAGTCTTTTGGAATTAACGTTGCTGTCTCAAATTATGAACTTGTTTAATTCCCTCCGGCAGAGGCCGTTCCGCTCTTGTCCGACAAATGGGACATTTCCCGGCAAACTACATTTCGATGTGGTTCCGTTCGCTTAGGTAATAATTAGTTAACAACTAGCTGTCACCCGCTGACTTCGTTCGGCATTAGAAAAAACAAATTTCGTTGTGTAAATATGGACGTGGAGCACGCTTAATTTTAAAAACTGAGTAGTCCTATGAAGCTGTTAAGACCTTGCGACCTCTTGCTAGATCAATAGCGTAGTCAGATCGAAATAAACTTTGAGAACTGCCTATATGATTTATTATGTTCACGCAGAAGGGCGCTTCTAAAAGAACAGCAGTGGCCAATAATGTGAACACTGCCTGCCCAAATCGGCCATCCTTCATGACCTTATGTAGGGACTAGGACAAAAGGAGGCGAGCTTGATCTATCTTAAAAAGTAAAACTTCCGCCACCATCTTCTGCGAGATGACCTCCTCGCAAAAGGAGGCCATTGCTCGCCACGCCTGTTCGCTGCCGAGCATCGCCGAAATCACACTCGGCAGGGACAAATTACCTCCTACCGCCGCCGCCACCATGTGGCGGAATACTGAAACGAGCTTGATCTACCTTAAGAAGAAAAACTCCAACTCTAGACGTTACAAGGAATCGACGCTATGGCATCAAGAGCGCGTCGGGAGCGTATTGGCAAAAAAAACCGAGACCTAATTTTGTAAAAACTACCTATCAGAGTCGACTATCCTATAGGACGTTATATATAACGGGAGGAAGCTAAGGCGACCTTGTTTTGCCTTAAAAAGAACGTCAACTTAAGGCGTAACAAGAAATCGACGCTATGGAATCGCGAGCGTGTCGGGAACACACTGCCAAAAAACCGTAGTGCCCAATAATGTGAAAACTACCTACCCAAGTCGGCTGCCTTATGGGACGCTATGTAGGGACTGGTGGGAACTGAGACGAGCTCAAGTCCGCCACCCTATTGGACGCTATGTAGGGACTGGTGGAAACTCAAACTCAAAACGGAGCAAGCAATCGGCGTTATAGCTTCGCTAGCGTGCTACCAAAAGAACATCAATACCTAATTATGTGAAAACTATATATCAAAGTCGGCTATCCTAAAGGACGTTATATATAACTGGAGGAAGCTAAGGCGAGTATGTTCTGTTTCAAAAAAAGGACGCCAGCTTAACGCGGAACAAGAAATCGACGCTATGGAATCGCAAGCGTGTCGGGAACACACTGCCAAAAGAATCGTAGTGTCCAATAATGTGAAAGCCAACTCTCCGAATCGTCCTTTTAATATAATAGTTGGTTACACGATATAAAATAATTCACTACGTGTGACAGGTCCTTTTACCGTCCTTTTTAAAGTCATGTCCGCGTAATGAGACATACGACGAAGAATACTCCAAGTCGAAAACAAGACATTCTGTCCTCAGGCCGTTGTTTCTATTACGCTGAATCTTTTACATTTTCTGTCCCATGTTATGTAACGTACGGAGGATACTTTTTTTATTTTTACTTCAATAAAACTTCCCACGAGTTCTCATTCAGAGACATTTATGAAAAATCAACATACTTTATTCGTATTACACCCGCGGGTAAATCAAATATCGTTTGAGTCGCATGAAATATATACAATCTAGTCCAGAAAAATATTAAACACTCATTATCCAACAGTAACACTATGGTCGTACAACTCATGCTTTTTGATCACAGTTCGCTTACACAGTTCTTTATTTTCTTTCCCTTTGTATTCACTCCGTTGTCCAGAATAGAACTGTCCTCAGAACTTTGTGGTTCTCTTATATACCTTACAAAATGGAGGGTGGAAATTTCTGGAAGTCTTTCATTATTCGAGAGATTCCGCAAGATTTTAGACGCACTATTTTTGAGAACACTATAATTTGCGTACAGTAGTCGGAACGATAAAGTACCAACGTGTGTATAACTGTTTCCCACGCTTCGATGATTCATCAATTGTTTATTTAGAACGAGTTTTTATACAAAGTATAATACTATTTTCACGGGATCATCGAAATTCAGGTGATTTTTACTAATTACCTACTATTGACTAGCTACTTTCATTAATAACCAACATTTAAAAAACATAAATTTGGCTTCAAACCTCCTTTTTAAAGTTAGTTTACTAAAACGTCATACGCACACATACAGATACACATGTGTGCTTCACTAATTCGTTTATAGAAATGATTGATGGTGAAACTAACATTTCACTTGTGTTTTTTTTAACTATGTAAAGCTTGTAGTATAGTTTACCTGGTTTAACTTAGTAAGATTCGCAATGATGAATACAAAGCGACGATGTTATAGGTGGTAGAATCACACTGAAGCTATTACTGGTTTCAGCAGTACCACCCTTTCACAGAAAACCGACGTGAAGTAATAGTGTTTGCATTGTTGCGTTTCGTTAACGCCGGAGGCCCACCTCCACTCCCCTTCCCCACTCCCTACCTCTCACCTCTCCCCCTAAACACATGCCGGCAACGCACTTGCGACTCTCTTGGTGTTGCTAGTGTCTATGAACGGCGGTGATCACTTACCATCAGGAGATCCGCCTGCTCGTTTGTCACCTACAATATAATATAAAAAAAAAACTTTTAATGATAGCTTCTATACTCATAATATCCTTGAAAACTATGATGACGTAAGATTCAAAAGCTATTTAGATGAATACAGTATTACTACTTATCAACTTAGATGTGTTAGTTACATTAAGTATTTCATACACATTCTTATTTTCATCTATACCCATACATATAATAAGAATGTAAAAATAACGTGTTCGTATTTTTTCTACTTTCGTGAAAAAAAAAAAGTTACCGGTGTATAGCATCAAGGAATAAAATGCATTTTAATCATTTTCAGAAATGTCTGTCCGTTTGTATGAACACGCATCACGGCTAAAGTACTGGGTTCACAACAAAACCACAAAAACAAACTCATAAAGTATATCTTCAAGAGTAACTTAGTCTTTATTTCATTAAAATTGGTAAACTTTATCAGAAGTTATTGTAATTTTAATGACGACGCGGCGTGAGTACGAGAGAAAAATATATAAGTAAATGGATTTAATACATTCAGATGACTTTATAAATTACTGTTTTTTACTTCAACACGGACGAAGTCGCGGGCACGGCTAGTAAGTAATAAAATACATGTGAGCCATTTTTTAAATTGTCTGTCTGTCTGTGTGTTTGTTTGAACATAAATCACCACTAAAGTACTGAGTTCACGATAAAAGCACATCAGGAAAGTCATAAAGCATATCTTCGAGAATAACTTAGTCTTTGCTTTGTTAAAATCAGTCCATTCTATCAAAAGTTATTGTAATTTTAATGACGACGCGGCTTAAGTACGAGAGAAAAATTGGTAAGTAAACGGAATATATACATTCAAGTGATTTTATTATTCACTACTTTTTACATAACGTTCCACGCGGACAAAATCGCTGGCACAGTTAGTATATGTATATGATTCTTCTGTCCGTGTTTAGGTGACTAAACTGCTCTTAATCTGTTGGACCGATTTTGATTTTTTTTTTGTTTCCCAGTGGATTCGAGAAATGTTTACATGATAAATTCGCAATTGGCGCTGCAATCTCATTCTAGGTTTTTTTTTATTATCAAGGCGTGACAACGTCCGGCGTACCCGCTAGTGTCTATATAAAAATACCGTATAACTAATTGGTCGACTTGGTAATGACGAACAAAGGGACAAACAGACACGATCGAAGTTAAAATCATTACCGGGCGTCTCGTCGCGGCGTATGTCACCGAACGAATGATTTATGCCCGTCGCCCTTTTGTTTTACTTTTCCCGCCCTCACGAGTTAGCGGCGTCTTTCATCATATGATCTACGAAAACAATAGAGTAGGTGTCTGTTGCGGACTTAATCTATTATTTAGAACACTTCTGAAATGGACTTTTTTACGTAAGGGCTTTAAAATTCTTAATCGAAACCTTTTTGTGTGACGATGCAATTATGGGGGTGGACTGTGTATCGGGTAGACTCGGAGCAGTGTCTTGCTTACCTTCTGGTACCAGAGAACAGTGAGACATATGCTCTTCTTGCTTTCTTTTTGAAAGTTGTCACATGTGTAATTTTTTTTTAAATTCTATCTCAAGAATTGGCAATACTAATTCCCGGTGAACGTTGCAAATAGTCTCATTTAATGACTCACGAGAATGAGTTCTGTTCCTCTGTTAGTTACATTATTAATGAATAATCCTATGATTTACTGTTCTGGTTAATTTTTTCAGACGTCCGTGAAACGACATAATGAGTAACGCAACACGCGATTCAAATACCACAACAAATACGTTTCATGCGAAAATCAACTATAATGTGTGGAAATCTTCACTCTGTACCAATTCATAGTAAATAACGTTACGTAATGTAAATATAACAAAAATTAAAGTCACCCTTAAACAACGACTGCTTATCGTTCATGAGTTTGGACGTCATATTGAATGGAATGAATGGCATTCTTTTTCCTCATTCATTCAGATTGTGTTCTCGTATATCTTTACATATAACAAAAATGTATGTAATGAAAAAAAGGTTGAGGTGTCTAGGAGTAAGCATTAAAATACATTTCAATCATTTTTAGGAATGTCTGTCTATTTTTTGTATGAACACGCATCACTGTTAAAGTACTGCGTTCACGATTAAACCTCATCTCAACAAAATCATAAAGCATATCCTCGAGTAACATTTAGTCTCGGTTTCATTAAAATCGGTCCACTCTATCAAAAGTTATGGTGATTTTAATGACGACGCAACTTAAGTACGAGAGAAAAGTAAATAAGTAAATGGACTTAATATATTCAGATGATTTTATTAATCACTATTTTTTTTATCATTAGGTTCCACGCGGACGGAGTCGCGGACACAGCTAGCTACGTAATAAAATATAACCTACTCGAAAGATTTTTTTTAACTTTATTTTTGGCAATCAGTCTTCCAGATTATTACTGCCATTGGTCGCGTAGTCAATAATATTACAAGCGTCGTGCAATCACTTCAATATTAAGCGACGTGCGAGTCAATATTATAACAAGATGTTGGATCCCTTGTTAGACTTTCCAGTGAGTTTTTGTGGCATCTCAAAATTTCTTGCTCCGTGGTATTATTTTCCATTCACTTCGGTTATGCGCAATAAACTAACTATATTACGTAAAAGACCACCAAATCTGCAAAATATAGAGTCAAATAACACAAGATTATGAATAAAATATAAAGTCCACTACATGACAGACTAAGATACCGCCAAAAATTCCTACTCGAAAGTTTCGTAGCTCCGCGACCGCGTTTGTCACAGACGGTCCCCAACGCCTTTGAAGTGTCCACGCCTATGTTTGTAATATAAATTTATGACAGTGCGTTCCGGGAAAACGATCACAAGAACTGATATTGTGGTTTATTATACCCGTTATTACAAACTAGCCAGAATTGGTTCAGTGAAGGCATGGTTAAACGCTGTGGAACCTCTGTGGCTCGTGCCTCAATACGTAACGATAAATTTTCTGGTATTTACTTATATTTACTACCAATAAATTTAACCTGGATACTAGCTTTGGGACAGATTGGTCCTAGCTCGCTTTTTTAAAAAATTTTAAATTTCCCGCCATCGGCAAAGACATTTAGTACATGTACCATATGAGTCTATAAATCTATGGTCACAATAATATATTTAATTATATTCAGATTATATATGGTTTTTATATTATCATGTATTTGATATTATTTTCATAAAAATTTTATCTAATTTAAAATATATTTCGTTTTTTTTTCTTATGATCGATAAAATATTGTATATTTTCTTGAAATAAGTTTTATATGAAATAAAGAGAAAGAATAATAGTAAAGTTAATTGGCTGAAAACTATTGTTATCATATTCATTTGTCTAAATTATTCAATATTTAATTTGATATATTCATATTGTAGTAGTTTAATGTATATTTAGTTCAGTATTTAATGTAAAATATTTTTTCTAACCTAAAAGTATAAATACAATAGCTAAGTTGGACATTTCGTGGTTTAGTACAAAAAATAGTTCTTAAAAATTAAATAATAATGTAATAATACATTTTGCATAATAATTGGAATTTCATATTACATCATTTATAATTATTCAAACCTTGTAATAAATCCATTATTTTTTTAAACCTTATACTGCCAAACTGTTTGCTGACCTCTACCGCATAAAGTCTATTTTCGTTTGTATGGCGCTTAAATATTTATGGTTTTTCACCAATACAGGTGTTAAACAAAAATTTTATAGTGATAATGTGTTCTGTGTATATTTAATACTAGACTCTTCCCGCGACTTGGTCCGCGTGGAATAATTACTTTGGGCTAACGCTAACACGCAGCGGAAGCTCTCAAGAGGAAAAAAACGATTTTGAAACATTTTTCACTGGCACTCCGCTCCTATTGGTCTTAGCGTGATGATATTAGCCCTTCCTCAATAAATGAGCTATATAATACTGAAAGAATTTATAGACATGCATGTTTGCATGAACACGCACTTAAGTACTGGGTTAACAATAAAACCTCACGAAGAGAATTATAAAAAACTAGCCTCTGCCCGCGACTTCGTTCGCGTGGAATAGATACACTAACACGCAGCAGTTCTCAAAAGGAAAAAGCATCCCGATTTTGAAACATTTTTCATATGTGCTCCGCTCCTATTGGTCTTAGCGTGATGATATATAGCCTATAACCATTCTCGATGAATGAGCTATATAACACTGAAATAATTATTCAAATCGGACCAGTAGTTCCTGAGATTACCCCCTACTACGTCACAACGTCACAAACTGACAAACGTTACCTCTTTATAATATTAGTATAGAAGTATAGATAACCTGGAGAATAACTTAGTCTTGTCATTAAAATCGGTCCACTCTATCATAAGTTGTTTGTAATTTGAATAACGGCTCGATTTAAGTACGAGAGAAAAGTACATAAATGGAAGTAATACATTCAGATGATTTTATTAATCTTTTTTTTTCCACGCAAACGAAGTCGCTGGCACAGCTAAATCAGCTTTATAAAGCTGATTTCTATTACAGTACCCTCATAATCAATTTCATTGTGTTCCAATATAAGTTACATGATATTTGTCAAGGCAATTACTATACTGCGTAACATCAGACCTATACGTGGCTTATAGATACGGGTAAGTTTTTGTAACCGGATGATTTACAAATACTACTGAATCGCCTTCACTGCCCCTAAAATCTTGTACATACAAATTACTTAAAAAACTAGAAGTGTGCCCTAAAGACAAACAATAGAAATGACCAATATTATCTACCGCTTGTTCATTTAAACGCACTTAAGTTGTTTCGATGATCATGAGTTTTAATGAAAGAACATTTTTAGATATTCTTTTATTGAACAACTAGTTTATGACTGCGACTTCATCCGCGCGGAATAGCTATCGTTTACGCAGCGCACGCAGCGGAAGCTATCAAAAGAAAAAATTACAATACGTGTTAGGAAATTTTCTAAACTTATTTTCAGTGAAAGTTTAGTAAATTTCAAGAAATATATTGTAACATTCTTATATTAAATTAGCCTCTGCCCGCGACTTCGTTCGCGTCGAATAAAGATATCCTTTATTTCTAACACACAGCGGAAGCTCTCAAGAGGAAAAAAAACCCCGATTTTGAAACATTATTCATCGATGCTCCGCTCCTATTGGTCTAGCGTGATGATATTTAGCCTATGACCATTGTTGATAAATGAGCTATATAACATTAAAATAATTATTCAAATTGGACCAGTAGTTCCTGAGATTACCCCCTACAACGTCACAAACTCACAAACTTTACCTCTTTATAATATTAGTATAGATTAGAATAAACAGCATAGTAAATTTACAAAACTGAGTATTATAATTACTATATCGTGGTCCATAATTACTTCCAACACTTTTTTTGTGCAAATACAAAAGACATTTTTAACAGTGTACAAAACACTCTGAAAATAATTTGCAGCCACCGAGACAGTGCATTTTTTTTCGTAAGGTTAATAAAAATGCCAGTCCATAGATAGAGCTACATAAAAATCACTTACCGTATAAAAAAAATCGTTTTGCATACAAAAGACTGTATCTTGCAAACATTCGCCAACATCGTGCAATGTGCATTGAAACGTTTTGCGAAGAATAAAGCGGGAGACAGAGTAAAGAGGTCGCCAGTGAGAGCCTACAGTCGAGGACCCTTCAAATTATACAGGTGAACCGATAGTGACGTGATATAACTATATTTAACAATATCGATATCGATATTTGTTCTATCTTCCACCAATATACCCACGTTAAGTCTGGCGACCTGGGGGCCTACCCAAGTTGCTTATCGACAATCACTAACGCAAATAGAAAACGGAAAAATGTATGGAGATGACATATCTGAACGCTATATCACGTGATTATCTATTTGCGTTAGTGATTGTCGATAAGCAACTTGGGTAGGTCTCCTTTTTACACAGATCACCCCCACATACGTGCAAACATACGCTTACACATAAAATGGAAGGTTAATGACGTCTTATAATATAAATCGATGAACGCCGGAAAGGAAGACTCATTGTCACGTTCCGCCTGAGCCGAGTGTGGAACAAGCGTTCGATAAGCGCGATCAGGATACGCTGTCGGCTTTCGACGCATCTATCTATATATAATAGAAAAATTAATCAAATACGTATATAAGCATATTTTATCAGACAGTTTATTTTCGAACGAAATTTAATCACGCGTCGACTAACTACCAATTAGATTCATTCGTTTATAGCAATTGGTTAAATTGTCGCAGTCCGAAGTTTCTATCTAATTACAAGGATGCGCAAAGAGAATTTTAAAATGTTGCATTTTTCTAATCATCTCACTTTTAAAACACATATTTGTTTTCATCTATATATATATATATATATGAATAGAATAGAAATGCCCATTGTATGTTTAGGCTACTCTTCGAAACGGTAAAAAATAATTTCGACGAGACATTTACTGCGATATAAAGAACTGTCTGCAGGTCTAAAGAAAAAGAGGAGCTTAAAATCAATAAAATTGTTATTATGAGTTACTTCGTAAGGGCAAAATTATGAATTACAAAATAAAAAAATGTCCTTAATTAATGAAGTTAAAATACGTAGATATACAGAAGTAAAAAATAACTGTGATCCCTCGAGGATAGCCGCCGACAGATATAAAACATCAAAATTGATTTATACTGGTAATATGCATAAAAGTAGAGTATTACGACAGAAAATAAATAAGCCATAATCAAAAATAAAATGTAGAGAATTATTTCAAGAAAAAGATGATAATATATTTATTAAACGTCTATACTAATATAAAGCTGGAGGGTTTGTTTGAACGCGTCAGTCTCAGGAATTACTGGTACAATTTGAAAAATTATTTCAGTGTTAGATAGCTCTTTTATCGAGAATAGCTGTATTATCATCACGCCAAGACCAATAGAAGTGGAGCACGAATGAAGAATGTTTCAAAACCGGTATTAACGTACATATTATTTAAACATACTTTCACTTTCTACGGAAACGAAGTCACAAGTTAGTATTAGACCAAAGGCACTATTTCACGGCGACAAAGTCGCGGGCAAAAAGTCATCATCATCATCATCTGATGATAGTAAGCCTGTAAGAGACCCACTGCAGAGCCATAGGCCTCTTCCCGAAGGAAGGTATGTGTGTAATTACCACTCCAGCCCACGACGTATTGGCGATTTCAACATCTGAGAAATTCAGTTCTATATTTTTCCCTCATACAGTAAGAACATTTCTCAAATTCAGGTTTCCTCGCGATGTTTCCTTTTTTTTCTTTTTCTCGAAATGACTACGCTATTGGCCTTACTAGGCCTTCACAGCTTCACCGGACTACTAAGGCGAGCGCTTAAGGCACTCAGCCGATTTTGTTTAAGTAACATGCTCAAGGGTGCACGGCACACCTCGGCTTGGGCTGTTACCGGAAATAACCCAAACTGACCTAGCTAAACTATGCTAAACTATACATGTATTCATTTTTGAATCATACAATTAAAATTGCATGATTCAAAAACACAACATGTAAATCGGAAAGAAACAAACTAAACTACTCGATTCAGTTCGAATAAGGGAAAAGTAAACCCTTCCACCAGTTTGTGTAAAGGTGCATGTCTGAATATCTGTGTGTGTGTATAATCGGTGTGGTGTGTACTGTATCGCGATAGCAACATTTTTGTGATCACCCAGGTAATCTCGAGCAAAGATGCTGCCGAGATGACGCGACGTATTTGCGGGAGTAAAACGTGAGGGCCCTGCCTCGTGACGCACGAGAGAGGGGTCCGCGACGTGGCCGGCCACGTGAATTGAAAAGATCGAATTTACAGATTAAACGAACGGCGCTGGCGCCGGTATCTAAAATTAGAAATAACGACATTGTTTATCAATTTTAGCGGAAGATTGGATTGAGGATTGAGAAAAATGATTATTATTTCGAGACGGCGGCGCGCGCGAGCCTTTGAATGGTAGCCGCGATGGCGGGAAACTTCGCGATCGCACGAATAGGGCCCTGTTTTGGATCGTTTGCTACTTCATCGTACGCGGAGATCTCCGAGATCTCGTGGAAGACTAAGAGCCGGGCTGACCAGTCTATATCAGATAATTTGAAGGAGAGGGCGGGGTCGTCCTGTGAAGGCTTAGCCGCCTGAGGACGAGGAGCAGGCTGGGGCGCGATCTTGGGGGCCCACGGGGCCTGAGGGGCCCGTGCGGGGCAGAGGGGCGCGCTTGGCGCGGGTGCGGGCACTACAGGTGCACGAGATGTGCTCGGCAAGTTAGAGAGGCCCTCTAGAGTTGAGAGGCGGAGGTCGGGGACGGGTTGACGCCGCAGGCGCCTTAGACGGCGAGATCTGCCTAGCGTAGCGGGGCTGTTTTGTACGAGGGGCGCGGGGACACCCGCGATAGTTCGCTGTATGGCCCACGCCGCGGCACAAGACACAACTCGGAGGATCGGGCGAGTCTTTTGTGCGAGGACACTCCTTAGTGGAGTGGTCGCTGAGACACTTAACACACCTGGGTTTCAGGTAACAATTAAGTGCGGAGTGTCCGTACACCTGACGTGACACTGCGAGGGTACGGACGTTTTCCGTGGCGGCTCTACGGTGACGCCGGAGAGGCCGCAGAGGGTCGAGAGATTAAATATTTTCTTATCCTCCACGGTGCGGTCGAGAATGTCCATGTCCATATCGTAGGGCATTCTAGTGCGCGGGGAT
Source organism: Antheraea mylitta (assembly GCA_014332785.1). Classification (NCBI taxonomy): domain Eukaryota; kingdom Metazoa; phylum Arthropoda; class Insecta; order Lepidoptera; family Saturniidae; genus Antheraea; species Antheraea mylitta. The sequence goes on along the minus strand of JACEII010000063.1, from coordinate 1,960,586 downwards.
CGCATACGGTGCACCTCTTTGACAGGGAACTTCTGTTCCCTGAGGTCTTCGTATATGTCATCAACTGGGTTTCCGAAGGGACTCTGCGGATGACAATACGCAGCATACGCTCTTCTTCGAGCACATATGTGAAAAAAGCAAACTTATTATCGCGCAGGAAACGCGTAAGTTTGCGGTGAATAGTAGGGGTAGCTACCTTTACCTGAATACCCACGAGGGTACTCATGGCAGAGGTGAAAGGAATGTCTGCTGCTTACAGCAGACTAGAGATTTCGACCCAGGACGCTCTGTCCTGGATCGTGACAGGAGGTGGAGGGCGGGGCTTCTTACCCGTGACTGCGGGAGTCGCAGCTTTGGGCGAGACTGGTCTAGGGGGTGCGGGAGTCACCGTTGGCACTTTCGCACCGTCGACGTTTGCGAGTTTAGAAGGCTTAGCGCCTTCATTCTCGGACGAGGATGGATTTTGGCGCTTATTGCGCGGTTTTCGACGTCGCGTGACTTCGGTGAAGCCGTCGTCAGCGGGGGGATCCTGCTCCATGTCGGAGTCAGAGCCGGACGTATCTTCACTAAAGGAGTGACGATTCGTCAGCTCGAAGTTATTTGATTCCTCGATCCTAACTAGGACCGAGGGAGCGGGCATCACGAAAGAGTGCTCGGCGCGATACTTCTTCGTAAACACGTCGTAGTTCTCTATTAGGGAGGGACAGTTGCTTCCGATGAAGCCGCGAAACCTAGCGAGTTCAGCTTCTAAAAGACAAATCTCACTATGAAAGGCCATATCCAGGCCTGAGGAGGGGAACGGGGCAGGGGAAAACATTAAAAACCTCCCTGCCAGTGGGGCAGGGGGGCGTGTCTTTTGAATTTAACGGACTCCGGAGTCCGAACTAAAAGTATCACAAAACTAAAAAGAAAGGTTTACACTTCGCACAGATGCGTTTCACGGAACTAATCGAATTTCAAAAGAGCGATAGAACAAGGTAGACACACAGGTGCGTTTCTTGGAAGTAATTGCAGTTCCAAAATACAATAGTATCGAGTGATGACTTACTCGACAGTACTGCGTTGTCGAAATAAACATCTGGCGCGTGCAAACAAATGCATCCGTCCAGCGCGGCTGACGGATCGCAACTCCGCGATGTTTCCCTTCGCCGTCAGCCGATACTGTTACCAATTTAACATTAATAAAGGTACGCTAATTCAGAAAAAATCCTTGGTACATTGGGTTCGAACCCGCGGACATCGAAATATTATTCCACAGGTCAAACCACTAGACTACCACGACTTGCCAGCGAGAAGCTAGTGAATATATAAAATCGAAACACCATCGACATTATCGTACAGCTCTCAGCACTAACGCACTCGACTCGTACTGAGCACGGCGGCGGCAAATTTTTTGTGCTTACTCCGTTTTAAAAAAAAGAGAGTAAAGGGTCACGAGGTCGGCCATCTTTCGGTAGCGGTTTCATGCAGAAATTATAATTCCTGCGGGCCTCATTAAGCGTGCAATCATACGATTATTTTTTAATCTATAATAATATTATTTAGGTAAAGTTTGTGACGTTTTAGGGGGTTATCTCAGGAACTATTGGTCAGATTTGAAAAATTCTTTCAGTGTTATATAGCTCATTTATCGAGGAGTTATAGATTATATATCATCACGCTAAAACGAATAGCGGCGGAGCAACAATGAAGAATGTTTAAAAATCGGGGTGTTTTTTCCTCTTAAGGACTTTCGCTACATATTAATTAGCCCAAATTAACTATGTTCACACGAACGAAGTCGCGGGCAGAGGCTAGTATTTTATAAAAATGTATATATTTATTGCTGAGAGTGCCTATAGATATGACAAACCACATTAATGTTAATAAATTTCAATAAATAAATTCTGAAATGTAAACATTGTCATTCACACTATAATTAACATGAGAATTCGAGAGAACATATTTATTTCGTTTTAAGTTTTTCACTTCTGTCGGCAGTCTTTATGGCGTCTACTGGCACTCGGAGCAATAATTATATATACACATTTTTATAAAGTATATTAATCAATCAAACGTAAGTTGAGCTGCAAAACATCAATATTACATCTACACAGACTCATATACTTCGCGTCGCTAGTCTGACGCAAGCCGCGGGAGCACAATACGCCCGGTCATGCTTACGTAGCATGTCATGACGCGATAATATAAATTTATCTCCATCCAAAAATACCGCTCAACACGCCTAAAGAAATTTTCACTTATAAAAAAAATTATATGTTGCAGTCAATAAAAATATTACGTAATTTTCAAAAAATAAAAAGAATTATTCACAACTACCTACTTACTGCCTGCGGTTAAAAAGTCACTCGGTTAACGAACTAACATTAATAATAGAGGCCGCGGTATAATTATCCTTTTTTTTTTCTCCATGACACTCAACCGAAGATCGTTTTAACATTTAACTCGACGACTTTTTCTTAGTGAAAGTTAAACTGAATGTCATTTTTTTAAAAAGGTCCAATTATAAATTGTCTGCAGTCGAGTTTTAAAAACACATCTCATGAAATTGATATCTCTTTAAATTGCTCTTGAGATAGTTTTCGAGAAACAAACATCCATTTATCCTTATTATTTTCCGTTTGCAATATTATGAATATAATACATAATCTTTATTACTATTTACTAGCGGGCACGCAGACGTTGTCCTGCCCTGATTGTAAAAAAAAAACCTTAACAAATATATCAGAACCTTTCTCATTAGTCACCTTACCTACTGGTGAAAATCGCATGAATAGCCGTTCAGTAGTTTTTGAGTTTATCTCAAACAGACAGACAGACAGACGCGATAGAGGACTTTGTTTTATAGTATGTAATGCTAATATACATTGAGTCAAAACACGTCAAGTGGACCACCTTTTCCACTTGATTATTAAATTCAGGTATGAATATTTGTTCATGAAGTATTTACTATGAACAGTTAATCTCCAAAACAGTTTTTGAAAATTTTTATTTTAACGAATTCTATTTTATTTTAACGAAATTTTTTGACTTTTAATTAAAAAATCAATAAATAAAAAGCTATTAAAGATATTTTAATGAAACTTTCAGGATTTATAGTTTAATAGTTGTACTTTGATAACATATATAAAAGTTTAAATTATTTATTGATTTTCATATTGTTAATTAACTTTTTAGTTAACAAATGAAAATTTCAATGACTTCTCCCTCAAAAAACAAATTTTATTTCTCTCGATATTATGCATTAATCATTTAAGTAATAGAATCCGCAAAATTTGACTGCTGAAAAATTGAATTTGAATTTGACTGCTCGCGATTAGATTAAACAAAATAAAAATTATTTATGACTGGCGGTGATCGTTGTCGGTACGGCGAGCTGCCGCGCGTCATTCACTTACCTTTTATTCTACTCAGTAAGTGTAAGCAAGAAGCAATTCTTTATTTTTGAAATAAAAATAATGTTATTTAATCGATAATTTTACTAAAACATATTACATAAAATTAATTAATAAAATGTTTTTTTTTTATTATTAAATAAACGAAGATATCAAAATTTTAGCAGTATTCTATTATTTTATTTTTATTATTGTTCTTTACGAACGGTACTAATTATATTTATTTGTGGTCTTAAATAATATTGTCAATTTTCAATTAAAAATGTAAACTTTACTAGCTATCCAGCGTTACTCCATTGTTGGATAAAAAAAAATTGCGTTCGGTTAGTTTCATTTGTTATTTTCATATACGTAGATAGCAAAAGAATATCACAAGCCATTTTAATTACATCAGTGAATAAATTTCTTTTTGTTCAATCTAATCGCGAGCAGTCAAATTTTTTTGCGAGGTCTATTACTTAAATGATTAATGCATAATATCGACAGAAATAAAATTTGTTTTTTGAGAGAGAAGTCAGTGAAATTTTCATTTGTTAACTAAAAAGTTAATTAACAAAATATGAAAATCAATAAATAATTTAAACTTTTATATATCTTATCAAAGTACAACTATTAAACTATAAATCCTGAAAGTTTCATTAAAATATCTTTAATAGCTTTTTATTTTTCATTAAAAAAAATGTTGTTAAAATAAAAAAATGTCAATGACTGTCATGGGGATTAATTGTTCAAAATAAATACTTCATAAACAAATATTCATACCTGAATTTATTAATCAAGTGGAAAAGGGGGGGTCTACTTGACGTGTTTTGACTCATTGTAAATCTAACGTGACTATACTTTTTAGATTTTAAGAAAAAAATATGTTCCAGATGTCTAAAACTAAATAATAAAGTATATGTTAATCATTTTTAGAAATTTCTATATATCTGTCTGTTTGTTTGGACACGCATCACTGCTAAAGTACTGCGCTCAGAATAAAACATTTTCTAGAGAATCATAAAGCATATGCTCGAGTAACATTTAGTTTTTGTTTCATTAAAATCGATTCACTCTATCAAAAGTTATTATAATATGAATGACGACGCGACTTAAGTACGAGAGAAATGTAGATAGTAATTAGACTTAATACATACAAATGACTTTGTTACGTCACTATTTTGGACATCAATTTTCACGCGAACGAAGTCGCGGGCACAGGTACTCTACACTAATATTATAAAGAGGTAATGTTGTGAGTTTGTGACGTTGTGGGGGAGAAATCTCGGGAACTACTGGTCTGATTAAAAAAAAATATTTCAGGATTATATAGCTCATCTACCGAGAAAAATTATAACCTACATATCATCACGCTAAGACCAATAGGGCACAAATGAGAAATGTTTCAAAATCGTGAGGTTTTTTTTTCGTTTTGCGTATTCGCGTTAGCCCAAAGTAACTATTACTACGCGGACGAAGTCGCGGGCAGGGGCTAGTCATTTATAAAAATAAAAACACTGACGAAATCTCACGTGGCGCAAGTGGTAAAGTTTATACTACTAAATTAAGTGGGAGTGATCTCATAGAAGAGGACAATTCATTATCAATAAAGGTGCTGAATACCAAAAATGGAAGACGCGACTGGAAGGATAAACATAGTTAAACGAGTTCCTGAACCGAGTCAGCTCACATAGAATATCGTATAAGGCTATATTAAATCTATAAAACGGTCGTAACCCACACCCGGGCTAATAAATGCATCGCTCCGGTCTAGATTTACCCCTTTATGTCTACAGATTTGAACATTTACATTCGTATATCTTAGACGGCACATTACTTTTATACGAGTACGCTGTTTTAGGTTAACTACGACGCCTTAAATGTATTTTCACTACCAAATAAACACGATACTATTAAGCTATCACATATTTGTATATATATATAAGCGTCGCCCATTATATTGCAGTTACTACCCGACATTAAAACATAACATCGACCAATGGCGTCTCAAGTCATTAGTAGTAATAGTACTAACAATATATATATATATATATATATATATATGGTAAAGCCGCGCTGAACCTATTACAGGTTCCAGCATGAACGGGTCAGATCGCCCCCGTTACTTCCACCCGACATACAAAACGACGTGAAGTAACAGTGTTCGCATTGTTGCGTTTCTTTCGATCAGTGAGAACGCCGGATGCACATCTTCCCTCTCCTCTTTTTCTCTTCTCCCAAACACAGGCAGGCAACGGCAACGGCAACAGGCTGGCAGGCAACACCCCTGATAAAGTCAATGGCTCGGTATCGCTGGTCAATAGTGGCTTCCCCGATATATATATATATATATATTTATATATATATATATTTATATTAGAAACAATTCAATAATTTTCATCGAACGATCAGTATAAAGTCCAGCGCATTATAACTGAGCTACGGCTACATGACGTTAGATGTCGTAATTTTCGACCACATATATAAAAATGCCGACAAAGTTGAAAATATGTAACGTAGCTGTACCTAATGTGTAACGCGTTTAGGTTTATTATAAAAAATATTTCTCAGATAACAACAGGGTATAAGTTTAAGTCCCTGAGAAACTGTACCTAATATATTTAGTCCGGTGAAGCTGTAAAGGCCAAAAAATTAAGGCCAATAGCTTAGTCAATTCGAGAAAAAAAATGTACCTAATATATAACAGATCTTAGGCTTATTATAAAGATATTTCTTAGATACCAACTGGGTACAAGTTTCGAGTCCCTGGATAGTTTGGATTTACAATTGGAAACAGTTGATGTCGCTGCAATCGGATTTATTAAGATTTTTTGTGTTTATGAATACAATTGAAACCGGTAATGATCGACTGGGTACAGACGAAGTTAGTTGCACGGGTCAGCTAGTCGCTAATAAAATAAAATATAATGGGTTCCAAAGCAAAAACAAAGTTAATAGCCGAGTAATCATTTCAATATTGATATCTACCAATTACCCATATTCTATTTTAAAAAAAACGCTTTGCAGTCTGGCAAATTATGTCAATTGATAGTGGCGAATTTACCCTCCGTGACAGATGTTATAAGCGAAGTAAAAATGCATGTTATTAGCTAGAAAACAAGCGAGGTGCATCCTAGCGGGGTACAGTTTAGAACGTAATCGTTGCGTTTTGTTCAACCGTTCTCATGGTAATTAGTGTTGCGCCATTGTTGCAGCATTGTATTTACGGGGTGTGGTTGAGGGAAATTTAATTGTGCGAGTATAAAACTTGAGTTAGCGATATTATCGGTATGGTGTGACCATTTTTTTTATTCTAGAGAATGGGGCTATGCAGGCCTTTAATGGTCCTGTATCACTGCGACCAGTAGTGATCTATTGTGATCGCCTGTGACCATTGTGAACTCTACTTACAGTAGTGATCTACAGAGTGGTTCTTTTTTTATATATCATAGGAGGCAACCGAACAGATGGGTCACCTGATGTTAAGTAATCACCACCGTCCATAGACACTTGCTACACCAGGGGAGTCGCAAGTGCGTTGCTAGCCTGTGTTTGGGGAAAGGAGTAAGGGGGAGGGAAGGAAAAATGGCGAGGGGAGGGGAAGTGGGCCTCCGGCGTTCTCACTGACCGAATGACACGCAACAATACAAGCACTGTTACTTCACGTCGGTTTTCTGTGAGTGGGTGGTACTACCCCGGGCGAGCCGACCTATTCATGCTAAAACCAGTAATAGCTTCAGCGTGGCTCTACCACCTACAAGACGCAGACGGCTGGTCCAATTCGAGTAATTGTTCATTCTATTTATTCCTTGAACTATGAGTAAGGTTTTTATAGAGAGAGAGAGAGAGAAACTGGAGAAAATGAACGGAAAAACCGTAATATCAGGTTTCTTTTGCTGTAATTGTGAACTCAACTTCATATATATATGAGCAACCTGAACGTATCCGTAATTACGATATATATTTTTTTCATTTTTCAATTGACGCATGTAATTTTAACATTTTACTGCATTTTTCAGCATTTCACTTTCTCAGTTTGTATTCCGCAAAAACGAAAAGTCTCTATTGGGTAGTGTAGCAACAATGTTTCATATATTGGTATGTATTGTTAGGAATTTTCGAAACAATTATTATAAACAGAACTGGCCAATTTAGATAGAAACTTAAGAACCAGTTCTGACAATTGAACACTTTTTAAATGACCGATACGAGTTTGGGACAGAGCTACTGCACACTGCGACGGCTACCGAAAGAGTGAGTCAACACGGCAAGCGCCGCCCCCTTATCTGGATCGTTTGCAGTATAACTACCCGACATTAAAACAGCATCGACCAATGGCGTCTCAGGTTATTAGTAACACCCCCGATATAGCCTATAGTAGTCATTAGTAGTACGGAGAGTGACTAAAGTATATACTAAAAAGGTAAAATATAAGTATATACAAAAAAATATTATTTTACAATACACAATTTGTTATAAATCAGCTATTTTTTTAACCCTATCCTGCCCATAGGCTGTTGACCTTTGCTTTATGAGGTCTATATTCGTTTGTATGGAGCTTAAAACTTTATGCTTTTAGATAGTCCAGGGACTAAAACCCTTACATTGTTTCATGAGTTGTTGAGCTGTCCTAGATAACAACCGTGACGTCTAGTCACCTTTGCGCTCGTTTACAGTAAAACCTTTGTTTCTGTAAACGCTTCGGGCCGTGGACCTTTCACGAACATTGCAAATGATTCCTCATACATTACACAAACGTATTTCAACGTACTAGCTGTTACCGCGATTTTGTTCGCGTGTGTTACATCCATTTATCTTTCTACCTACATGTATCTGAACGTATTTTTTTATACTAATCTATACTAATATTATAAAGAGGTAAAGTTTGTGACGTGACGTTGCAGGGGGTAATCTCAGGAACTACTGGTCCGACATAAAAAAATCCTTCAGCGTTATATAGCTCATTTATCGAGGAGGGTTATAGAGTATATATCACGCGAAGACTAATAGGAGCGGAGCACCGATGTAGAATTTTTCGAAATCGGGGTTATTTTCCTCTTGAGCGGAAGCTCCGCTGCGTGTTAACGTTAGCTTTTTTAAGTTATTGCATAGCTTCTATCGCGGGCCTTGAGCGTGGAGACCGAATCCAAAAATTCCGTAACGAAAAAACCTAACACCCTCCACTCTGCCTACCATGTAGCTCGGCCGAGCGTTCGCTTAATGTATATATGGTATGACTGTACAAAGCTCGCACGGATCGAGACGAGCTGCTCCGAAATCGGACGAATACGTAATCAGCTGTTTGTGAGAAAGTATACTGGTGTATAGGTATTTATCATCTATGTACAACAGTGAATATCTGTACTCGTATAATTTGTGTACAAAGTGTTTTCCTGAACAGCCTACATGTATTGTAAGATAATAAAAATATTTTGAACAATATTAACTTCTCATTTATTTAATAAAAGAAAAAAATTGTTTTCTTATCGGTCGCCACGCTCAAAAAGTGTAACTTGAATTAATACCAAAGAAAAAAAAAACAAAGGAAAAAAATACTGCATAAATAAAATAAATAATAATTGCATAAGTTAATAAAAAATTCTATGCAATAGCTTTACCGCGGCAGTCCCCGAGTACCAGACGTTTTTTTTTTCGAAATGACTACGTTATTGACCCAGCAAGGTCTTATCAGCTTCACCAGAGACGTTAGCCTCAAGTAACAATACCACGCAAACGAAGTGGTTCCCTTGTTAGAAATTTTCAGGGAATTTTTGTGTCATCTCAGAATTCATGTTCCGTGTTATTTCTCATACATTTCACTTGTGCATAATAACCAAATTATTATCACTATAATGGATAAGATATAAAATCCACTATAT
>JACEII010000063.1:1930252-1951323 GCA_014332785.1 Antheraea mylitta | reverse complement strand
TGACAATCCAAGATCACGCCAAAAACTTGACTGGTGCGTGCGATATGTAATTGACAGGTAACGCACGGATTACAAAGCAATCGTGCCAGTCTTATAATAATTCGAATGTAATATCTATATATTACGTAAACCACCACCAATATTACAATATATACAGTGAATAATGAAAAGAAAAATGTTATGATTATTTTGTGTATATATGTACATATGTATGGGTATCCTTATTAATCTTACATTTATTAAAATAAAAACTTAACATGGGTAAAATAAAATATAAATATTTTTCATTATTATAAGTAGTAGTAAGTAAGTCTAGATAAATTCTTTTTGTTTTGTAAACCTAGATAAGGTCTCTTATATCTCTTATGCTATAGGATTTACAAATTAATAAATAATAAAAAATATATATAGAGTCAAAATTACACAAGATTATAAATAAAATATAAAGTTCACTACCATGATATTTCATGATCCCGCCAAAAACTCGGCGGTCATTTAAAACCCACCTCAAAAATTTTCAAATATCGAAAACTTCTAAATCCGGAACGCAGAGAGCACAGAATCGGATATTCACTCAGAACGAACGACGCGTTCAGAAATCGGATACACAACCCTAATGCATTCCCCTAATTCCTAGTACCAGTTGCCGATTTATCCTAATGTAATCCTATATTGTTTTCAATGGAACAGGTGGGCGTTACGACTTTATTTAGTATAGATTTCCTGTCTGATAAATAAATAAAACACTGCTAATTGACCTTTAAGCAACTACGACAGGAAAATCGCGGATAATTTGTTCTAATTCAGTAACATATCGATTACATATTTGTAGAAAATAAAATGTTATTACTTTTATATAAATATATAATTAGTATTTGGTGTTGAGTACCTTATTAAAACGCTAGCTGTGCCCACGACTTTGTCCGCGTGGAACTTGATTCAAAAAACAGTTTTTCCTTCACTGTGTCTTAAGATATAATCAAATTAAATAGTAAGATGGTCGAGATCGAGGCCAGGTGGCAATCATGTTTGCAAAGGAGGTGGCAGAGAGGGAGAGAGTGGACCACGAGGTTCCCCTCCTGCGGTCGACGAAACACACGGCGACGATGTGTAGATGATGCCCCCCCGCCGTCGTAGATGGGGTCGTGGGGAGATGGACACGGACATGTCCGTCGCCCTGGCAGTTTAAACTGCACAGGCCCATGTGGTGGAGGCGCATTGTGGCGATGCGACTCTCATACTTCGTCAGAGGAGGTCTAACACCCAAACCACCTTTGGGGGGTCTACCATCTTTGACCCCTCAAACCGCAGTCAAGGCCTCTTGGAGGGCTTACACCTATCGGGGTAGCAGACGCAGTGCCACTCGGGAGACACTGCTCCCCCACCAAAAAAGTATATGACGGCATCATGGGGTTTTAGTCCGTGCAAATCTGACATAACACATTTTAAGCTGCCCGACGGGATCTGTTAGGGATCTGCCCACGTAAAAAAAAGATACAATTAAATACATTCTACAATATCCTATTTCTGTAATAGATTGACTTGTATTTACTTACCTAGTTATTCCTCGTACTTAACTCGAGCCCTCATTCAGATTACAATAACTTTTAATATAGTGGACCGATTTTATTGAAACCAAGACTGAACGTTACTTACGGATATGCTTTGTTAATGATAATGGTTTTATCATGAACGCAGTATGTTAGCAGTGATGCGTGTTCAAATAAACAGACAGACAGACATGTATAAAAATGATGAAAAAATATTTTATTATGTTCTCCTAAACAGAGACAACAATATTTCTTTTTTATTTACCATTTTTTCTGATAACTAGGGCCCTTTAATATCCCCTCTATTCCCTGCCTTTCCCCCAAACACAGACTGGCAACGGACTTGCGACTTCCCTGGTGTTGCTGTGTCTATGGCCGTCGGTGATCACTTAACATCAGGTGACCCGACTGTTCGTTTGCCTCCTATGATATAAAAAAAAATCTACTAACCTAGAATAAAAGTTAAGCAAATCAATTGTGAAACAAAGGAAGAATATGTTCTTGGCTGTTTTCTCTCTGCTTAGTTACACATAGAACTTTCTCTACATATACACACGCATATATTACCGGACGTACAGGAAAAATAACACAGAGAAAACACATCAAACATAAGTTTAATATTTTTCTTTTCGGTATTCCATTATCTATTAAAATATATCACACTAGCCTCTGCCCGCGACTTCGTTCGCATGGAATAGTAAATTCAGACTAACGCTAAGACGCAGCGGAAGCTTTCAAGAGGAAAAGAACCCCGATTTTAAAACATTCTTCATTGATGCTCCGCTCCTATTGGTCTTAGCGTGATGATATATATATAAACTTCCTCCACGAATGAGCTATATAACATTGAAATAATTTTTCAAATCGGACCCGGAATTCCTGAGATTACCCACGTCACAACGTCACAAACTTTACCTCTTTATAATCTTAATCTTATCTTAATATATATAAATCTCCTGTCATGTTTGTCCGCGATGGAATCCTAAACCGCTTAACAGATTTCGTTCAAATTTGCACGCAATATGCAGTTTGGTCCAAATTGAGAGATAAGATAGCTTAGATCTTTAATTATAGTCGCAATTTTATTTTATTGCAAATTATTTGTCTATAATTAATTGACGGTCACAATTATCTGTTAACTCCAAAAGATTCTAACAGATGTCGATACTTTTCGACTGGATTGAGTAAGTAATCAATAGATGGCACTGCTATGGTAAACCGACAACCGTGTCATATAAGCTACAATTCAATAGCATGATTACCACGTGTTAAGGATTTTTTTTAATTATTTACGCAGGACAACGTCTGCCGGGATCGCTAGTATTAATATAGATAATAACACATTTTCCTTGAAACCGGCAAATTATTACGGTTCAAAGATAAATGAAATGTTGAACGGATAGCGTAGGCTTAACTCTCTTCTGAGAACATAATTCTGATAAGACCTACGCAGAAAGCAAAGATCATAATATTATTTTAGCAGGAAAGTAACACACGTCAGACATCAAATCACTTGATAGGTGGTTTAAACCAGTCGACTGGCAGTCTTCTTAGTATTTCGCAAAAACAAAGCTATAACGAACAACTAAATCTCATCAAACCGTACCCTAAGCGCCATGCTAAAGTATTTGTCTTTCCTATCGAGAAAAATATGCGTTTATATATATTATTTCCAATATTTTTGAAATAAAAACTTCTATAGACGCGTAGAACTCCCTTCGCGTGGAATAGTTATTTTGGGCTTACGCTTACACGCAGCGGAAGCTCTCAAGAGGAAAAAACCCCGATTTTTAAACATTTTTCACTGGTACTGCACTCCTATTGGTCTTAGCGTGATGATATATAGCCTATAACCATACTCGATAAATGAACTATATAACATTGAAAGAATTTTTAAAATCTAACCATTAGTTCCTGAGATTGCTCCCTACAACGTCACAGACTCACAAACTTTACCTTTTTATATTATTACTATAAATTAGTATAGAATTAAAAAATCAAAAGAGAACACAGTTATGTCATTAATATTTTTGTGTTTTCACTTCTATCGGCAGTCCTTATGACAACCTCAACTTCTTTGTTTATATTTAACTTGCCTTTGCCCGCGACTTCGTCCGCGTCGAATAGTTACTTTGGGCTTACGTTAACACGCAGGTCGGACGATAGGAGATGACCTTCATTAAAAATCTAAAATGTTACGTCTCAAATAAAACCAATCGTTTTTTTTTTTTCGAAATGACTACGCTATTGACCCAGCTTCACCGGACTACACCAAAAAAAATCATGTTAATAGAAAATAGTAGGAGATCCTGTACGTGGCCGAATTTAGCTATTTTTGGTTTCAGCATGAATGGGTCGGCTCCTCCGGGATATTACCACCCCTCTCACAGACAACCGACGTGAAATAACAGTGCTAGCAATGTTTCGTTCGGTCAGTGAGAGAGCCGGAGGCCCACGTCCCTTCCTCTTTCCTTCCCCTCCCCCTTATACCTCCCCCATATACAGGCTGGCAACGCACTTGCGACGTCCCTGATGTCGCTAGTGTCTATGAACGATGGTGATCACTTAACATCACGTGACCCACCAGTTCGTTTGCCTCCTTTGATATATAAAAAAAAAGAAAAAAGATAAATACATATATACTAATATTATAAAGAGGTAAAGTTTGTGATAAAGAGGTAATATCTGGATCTATTAAGCAGATTTCTTTTACCAATAGAAAGCCACTTTTTCTCGAACTGACTGCGCTATTCACCTAGCAAGGTCTTAACAGCTTCACCGGACTACAATAGAAAGCCACGTTATTCGTGAGTGTCATAGGTTATATATTAACCCGAAAAATGAAAAGACTTTTATGTGGTAGTCGGATTTGCAAAGTAAGTCGGAGAAAAAACGGTCGAACTAAAACGTTTCTCACGAACGCTGCCTTAACGATGAGAGATATATGATCGAAATCTAGAGAAAAGTTATAAAACTTGATAATACCTATAAAAAAGTCAGCGACTGCATATGTCTAATTCTTATATATTTAAGTCAGAAAAAGTAGTTTTTTATAAATGTATACCGCCCAACGAAGTGGGCTCGGGTCAGCTAGTTATACAAATAAACTCAATTATAACTGGGAACACATTTAGCCGTGTACATTAAAAGAGTAGAAAATACATTAAACAGTTGTATAACACAAAGCATAAAAACTCGTATCGTTTTTATTTCTACCGAGTTTGAAACAGGTAGCCCCGCTGTTTTCACGTACTACAGGACCGGATTAGGACATTTAACCCCCTTTATAGTTTCCATAAATGTCACATACTCTATCGCCAGTAATTCTTATTTGTGATTACAAGACGTGGATCGTATGTATCTAAGATCATATTACAAGCTAGGATGCGTCCGCGACTTAGTCCACGTGGTATATTTTATTTGGGCTAACGCTAACACGCAGCGAAAACTCTCAAAAAGAAAAAAAGAACATTTTGAAACATTCTTCATTGGTACTTCACTTCTATTGCCTCTTAGCGTGATAATATATAGCCTATAGCTTCCTCCGATAAATGAGCTATGTAACACTGAAAGAATTTTTGAAATCGGACCAGTAGTTCCTGAGATTAGCTCGTTCAACCAAACATACAAAGCCTCCAGCTTTATAATACTAGAAATACTAATATTATAAAGAGGTAAAATTTGTGAGTTTGTGACGTTGTGATGTTGTAGGGGGTAATCTCAGGAACTACTGGTCCGATTTGTATAATTCTTTCAGTTTTATATAGATCATTCATCGAGAATGGTTATAGGCTATATATCATCACACTAAGACCAATAGGAGCGGAGCACAGATAAAAAATGTTTCAAAATCGGGATGTTTTTCCTTTTGAGAACTGTTGCGTGATAGGTGAATATAGATACACTTGGAATAGTCCACGCGAACGAAGTCGCGGGCAGAGGCTAGTATTAGAATATATACGCTTAGCTAAAACCGGCATAATATCTAAGATATCTCGTTAGTTATAACACACTATGAGTCCTTTTTCAATTTTTGAAGTTAAAACATCATTTTGCGTTGGCGATTTTTGGTAAGGCAAAACTTATAGGTTTGCGTCATTGACGAACTCGACATGCACGTTAGATTAGCAATGCATAGTCTAGCGGTTGTAGTCCGGTGAAGCTGTTAAGACCTTGCTGGGTCAATAGCGTAGTCATTTCGAAAAAAAAAAGTCTAGCGGTCTGTGTACATTTTATATTGATATGATGTATTAAGTTTGTGCAATCCACCATATGATTGATTAATTAATTAATAAACTGTATAAAAATGTATATTTATATATGTATAATTATTGTTCGGAGTGCCAATTGATGTGAAAATCAGACCAATGTTAATAATTTCAACTAGGGAATTATGAAATTTAAATAATTAAGATTTTATTAATTTTGGTGCAAAAATTGTTTTCACTTTTGTCAGCAGCCCTTGTGACTGCCTCGATTTTTTTTAGTGTATTTTGAAAAAAAAAAACGCCAATAACGGAAAGAGGTGCACTGTTTCTATGATTCCTTGGACTTTTTTTAAATTATTAACGCGAGGAAATCCTTTATGGATACGCCACCCTCCCGGGAGAGAGTGGGTTATGTCCGACTCCCACGGACTAAACCCCACGGTGTACCGTCCGTCGCTTGTAGGGGCAACCCGGGATCGAGCTTGCTCTCAAACCTGAAAAACTGTGGCGAGTGAACGCCAGGCTTCGCCCTATTGTAGAGAGACTACTGGGTACACGACCAGTAGCCTCCCCTCGTCAGCCTCACCCGTGCAACGAGGAGATAGGGCCCCCGGATGATTCCTTGGACCTACAAATGTAGCAAAAGTGAGCCTGTTTCATAATGTCTACTAGACTACTACTAAAGTAGTAACAAAATATATATTAAATAGCAGATGACTCACCAAAACTTTATAAGCCCCTAATCATAGTTTGAGTTTACTTAATACGCCCCTGTAATGGAACTAGTCAAAAAAATTCAACAAACCGAAACACGCATCAGACATAAGCCTTTCTAAATCAGAATACCCTTGATACTCGAATGTAAAAAGAAACTTAGATCATATCTATAGCTTAAATATCATTATATATTATAAAACAAAGTCTTCTACCACGTCCGTCTGTCTGCACACGATAAACTCAAAAACTATTGAACGGATTTTCATGTGTTTTTCACCAAAAGATAGAGTGATTCATTAGGCAGGATTAGGAACATAGTTTGTTTAATTTTTTTTTAAATTATCACGTCGCGAAAACTTTCGGCGGGTCCACCGATGTACATATAATTCTTCTGTCCGTGTGTATGTGACTGAACTCCTAAACGGTTAAACAAATTATGATAAAATATTTCGTATTTTTTTTATATCAAAGAAGGCAAAATAACTGGTTGGTTCATATAACCAAGCAACATCATAATGTTAAGTGATCACCACCGTCCATACACTAGCGACATCAGGAAAGTCGAAAGTGCGTTGCCAGCATTTATATAGGAGGGGGAGGGGAAGGAAAGGGAAAGGAGGAAAGAGGAAAGGAGGTGGGCCTCCAACACTCTCACTGATCGAACGAAACACATGCAAGCACTGTTATTTCACGTCGGTTTTCTGTGAGATGGGTGGTACTACCCCGGACGAGTGAATGGGTCGGCCCATTCATGCTGAAACCAGTAATAGCTTCAGCGTGGCTCTAACATCTACACAATCGTGTATGTTCAGGTGGATTCAAGAATGGTTTAGATTCACAATTTGACCCAGTAGGTTGCGCTGCGGTTGACTTTTAGGATTTTTTATTATCAAGGCAGGACAACGTCCGCCGGGCCTCGTTAGTATACATATAAATAGAAGTAAAGTATCTGTTTTTTGTTTGTTTGTTTTAATTTCCTAGACGGCTCAACTGATTCTTACGAGACTTTTACTGACAGTTAGAGAACTTTCTAGAATATTATCTAGGCTACACATAGTAACATTATTACATATGGTTATGCACTAATGTTAATACATAAAAAAAGTAACTTAATAGCAGTAACAGAATTATACAGGGTACATAGTAGTGTAAAACTACGCGTCAAAAAAAAAAATTGTAGGTGATTGCTTATAACCAAAACTTATAAAAACTCCGATGATAAATATACTTCCGATAATAAATATATGGAGGAATTGTTGAGGCGTGTATGCTTGGTACACATATACGGTTCAACAACTCATACATATATGAATAGTTAGCTAGGTTAGCTAAGATAGGTCGCGATTTTGCATGCAACAGGCAACAGCCAAGCCGAGGTGTGCCGTGCACCCTTGAGCTGGTTGCCAAAATAAAATCGGCTGAGTGCCTTAAGCGCTCGCCTTAGTAGTCCGATGAAGCTTATAAGACCTTGCTGGGTCAATAGCGTTGTCATTTCGAAAAAAAAAAAAAAAAAGAAAAAAAAACAAAAAATCATACATAATATGAATATAACATATAAAAAAAGTGCAATTATTGGAACCATGCACTTCTCATCAGACAGTAACGCGGTTAAAGACGATCGGAGCCGAGTGTATACGATTCGGGGTCACTAAACCGAGCGTGACGGTTCACTTTCATTTACTGTTCAACGTGCCTACAGCTCTCAAGTCAAAGGTTAGAATTAATCTAGATAAAACACGCAGTTCTTGTACAATTATAGATATCATTTATAAGAAAACAAACCTACAGACATCAGTTAGTAACATACATATTGTAGTTCAAACAAAATTCAAAAGTAAACTAGACTTGGAGCCAGAAGATACCCTTTTAAATAAACTATAATCAATTAAAAAAAAATTCACAACATAATAAGCATAATAAGGGAAGATTGAGTACAACAAATCATTTATAATCTTAGATAATAATTATTTGTTATTTTCCAATTTTGAAATGCATTAAAACCACTCTTCAAATGTATATCAGGCAGTTATTGGCAGGATTTTAGTCTGTCATGTAATGGATTTTATATTTTATTCATAATCTTGTGTTATTTGACTCTATATTTTGTAAACTTGGTGGTGTATTACATAATATAGTTAGTTTATTGTGCATAAGGAAAGTGAATGAAAAATAATATCACAGAGCATGAAATTCTAAGATGCCACAAAAACTCCCTGGACGGTTCTAATAAGGGAGCCACTATCTTGTTAGAATATTGAAACATTCAAATGATGCTTGTCTATTATTAAGTACAAGACAATGGCAATGGTAATCTGAAAGAATGGTTGCCAAAAATAAAGTAAAAAAAAATGTATATCACAACTTTTCCATAGGTTAATTATGTTTTCAGATGCATAAAATTAGTGATAAATCATTTTCCATGTTACTTACATCTATTTTTTTAAATATTTCTATTGTGATTTTTTTCTGTGATATGAAAAGTTTTAGAAACAAATTTGTTTTTTTTTTTATTGTAGCACGGCAAAGTGACTGCCCTATGCCTGATGGTAAGCACAGTACAATCCAAAAATAATAGTGACCACCGATTGACACACTGTCCATCACCGGTCACCACTATCATGCCGGCCTGTAATAAGCTGGATATGCACAGGCTGATCCCGAAACGCAACCTGTAGAAGCATATCACTATTACGGGCTTTTTCGCCATATGCAGGGTGGTTGCAACCCAGTCGGGCTATAAAACCCTACCACCCCGCTATCGCCATTGACTTGTTCGTTATTCAGCAGGGTGCACCACGTGCAGGTGAGGTTGGTTTGGGTGTTTCAAGTCTTATGATGTTATTTGACACCCCTTACACCCCTAAACCTTTGTTTAAATATGTTTTTCTACAATCAAATTATACAAATCAGTATTTAAAAAGAAAAATGCTCATGGTGATTACAGATACATCTAGGGAATTCACATAAACCTTGCGGCAATTATTGCAGTTCTTCTATTATACGCATATAGAAAATTAATTTCTACACCAGATCATTAGTATTGTAACTCGATGTTCAAACCAGGGACCGAAAGGTTTGTTTTATTAATATATTTATTGCATTTAGTACTGTACATCTAAAAGAGAACTTTTTAATACCACCTCACAAAACTGAATCAGAACTAATAAATTCTGATAAAGATTTCCTTGAATTCAAGAGCTACCATAATTATATTATTAGAGATACCATAACTTATTACACTGAGTTTAACCTATTCTATAATATTTTTACTCAAACACTAGTTCGTCCACATTTTATCAACATTGTAACCAATTCACATGTCTCACAATTTAATGAAATCATTCTTTTAAAAGAAAAGCAAACTTGTCGAGAATCAAAAATGATGCATAATATAATACTGAATTTTTCTTTATATTTATTTAGAAAATAACCATAATATTGATAGCGTACAAATAACACAAACAATTGCCCTTTATAGGAATCAAACCCACAACACTCAGCATGAGGACACAAGACTGCCCTAATCAATTACCAAGCAATCAATACATTATACAATAGTAATCCAGTGAAGCTGTTAAGACCTAGCTCGGCCATTGCGTAGTTAGTTAGAAAGAAAACATTATACAAATCCTAAATAAAAACCTATTTCCTAATAAAAGTATATACTGATCTACAATTTCTTATAGATTTTAAACATAGACAAATCAATACATTTTAATTTTATATTATCTCTTGTAGGCTTAGACAATTATAAGTTTCTAAACATAAATAATGACAACATAGATTTTTTTTATTTTACACTCCAATAATAAGATCACTTTTATTTGTGAGCTATAACATGAGATATTAACTCTCTAGCAACATGTTTGGACATCACAGATCTTTCAATTAAGAATTACATTGAGATAATCCAAGTCTTTGTGACCATATGTACCTATCAACTCAGATTGAAAATCTATCACCAACATTCATGTGACATATTCCAGTAATTGTATTTGAAAAGCAGTAATTCCAGGTTGAATGAGATCTTAGGCCACATAAGGTGAGATTTTAGTCCAAAACTAGCTTTAGAATGGTTTATAAAAAACTAGTTTCATTGGCATCTGAGCTCAATCTGAGAAAATATACTAAGGCTTAGATTTAACCTACAGATTAAATACCAACTATACCTATGACTATGAAGGTAATCAAATATTTATATTTTGAGTTAATTAATCCAAGTACAACACTTTCTCTGTACAAAGTTCTCATGTAGAAATAATGACTGATTTATATAAGATATTATTTTACATACATTTGCAATGTATTTGTACTTAAAAAAATTTTTTAGATATATAAAGAGCATATTTTTATATACAGAGAGTACTTATATTATAAAAATGGTATAGAATGCTTTATTATCAACGCATTTAATAAAGGCTAAATTTCCAGAGATAAATTGAAAGGTGTATCCCAGAAAAACGCCAGGTAGCAGAAAAATAATTAATGGCAACCAAAAACACGTTTCTTTGTCATTTTATCTACCTTTGCCACAATATATCGCTGGCCGTATAACTTTTTTTTTGCAAATAGAACCTTTTTGTCTACTTACAATATCAGCTTATTGTTATCTATATGCATTTTAGTAACAGATTATGTAATGATAAAATAAAAAATAGATCGTTTGTTTACCAACCTTGAGATGACGATAAGTTCGCTAGACACTCAATTGCAGTGTTTGTCGCAACTAACATCCTTTTATTAGCACATTATTTTATTAAACATGAACACGGAAACGCGAAAAACATTAAAATAAACCGTGAACTCGAACCGGTAGTATTGACCCGTACCCTATAGGACTGTGGTGAAAATATGCATTTTTTATTAACTTATATCGATTATAACCCCGTAACGGGTTGAGGTTTATCTAGACACTGAATAACGGGAATCCTTCGGAACGAGTTTGTTGAATATCACTCGCGAGCACCTTCGTAATTTCATTAATAACAGCTAAAAATCGATCCTATAACACTGTCGACATTTCATAAAGGTTTGCGGGCGGCTTGTTATCATTAAAAAATCTACGTACACTTTATAATTTTATACACCTTTCTGTGTTCCAGATAAGAATGAAATATAACCGTTTCGAACCATTTAATCTGTCAATTATAAAGATTCAGATTATATTTTGCTACGTCGTTGGAACGCGACTCAAGTCACGCTCGCTTGCGATCCGACTAAATTGTATATAGATGTCGCGTTTCGCCGGCCATTATGGAAAATGGCGGCCGATGTTAGCCGTCAAACTCCTACAAACGATAATAAGCTTTACATGGTTTCAAATAGGTTAAAAATCTAATTAAATTATATACAGTTAACTATTATTCGATCGTATAATACTACTTATTGCAAAAGTCTCAGGTGATGTACTATGTCATTGGATCATGCGTTCTTCTTCATGTATGGGTTAAGAATTATATATTTTTGTCTCTTTTTCGACTTTTCTTTCAACACGTTTCCAAGCTAATATTGTATTGTGGGTTCACTTGCGCCAATTATTATTTGTTAATTTAAAAATATAAGCAACAATTGTGACACTCGAATGCTATTATTATAATATTTCTTTTATAGATCATATATTTACACACAAAATTCGTTGTAACAGAAAAGATTCTCTTCAAAATAATAACTTTAAACTTCTTCATAAAGAAATCAAAGCAGTATGCAATATAGGTAAATCAAAAGAAGTAGTCCGGTGAAGCTGTAAAGACCTTGCTAGGTCAATAGCGTAGTCAGTTCAAGAAAAAAAAAAGGTAAATCAAAATTAAAACGCTTATTTTACACATGAATGGCCAAAGCACGCTGATGATTTTATAATGTCAATTGCAAAAACGTGTGTAGATTACCTCGTCAATCTTTTTGACCACTCTGAATATAACTGTAAGTTCGGACTTGCTGTCTAATATTTTCAAAATTTTAATACAAAAAAAAGTTAAGATGTTATTATAGGAATCTAAAAGTGGTATTTATTTATCCTTAAGTTGACTCGGTGTTATACATATAATATAATACGTATTTATATCTCAATTTGTATTCTCGCATCTATATTCAGAGCGGTCAAAAAGTTTGACACGTGCTAAAGTTTATTTCTTTGTAGCCTATTTTGTTGGATTTTACCTTATGGGGAGGTGTTATTTGACTCATCGTATACGTAGGAGTGGCTTGCTCTGTGTTAATATAGGAATCAAATAATAAAGAAGGGATCAAATTATTTACGTTCTGTTTTTTTATAGTTCTCTTAGAGGCGTAGGATAATTGAAGATACGTGTCATGGGAGGACTTAAAAGTCGTAAAGATTGTGACCGGCAACCTTTTTGTATGACGAAAAATTTCGCAGGTCACAACTGTGTCGGATAGTGTTGGAAACACCTGTTCTCGTCCGATCACCGAAGTTAAGCAAACGTCGGGCGCAGTCAATACTAGGATGGGTGACCGCCTGAGAACACCGTGTATTAACTTTTTAATGTAAGTAAGTTGTAAGATGTTTTCATAAAAATCTTACTCTATATATGTAATACTAGTTTCACTTCTATCGTGTGTCTTTAAAATATATTAATGTTGTAATTTCTACCGATTAAGACAACATTTTGAGACTTTTTTGATTGTTTCTAATAAATACTAAGGAGATAGAAGAGAAAATACTATTATATAAATGAACCTTTAAGTAATTCTAAGTTAAGCCCTGTACGTTATCTTTACCTGTATATTTAACTAGCCTCTGCCCGCGACTTCGTTCGCGTGGAATAGATACACCAACACGCAGCAGCTCTCAAAAGGAAAAAACATCCCGATTTTGAAACATTTTTCATCTATGCTCCGCTCCTACTGGTCTTAGCGTGATAATATATAGTCTATAACCGTTCTCGATGAATGAACTATATAACACTGAAAGAATTATTCAAATCGGACCAGTAGTTCCTGAGATTATCCCCTACAACGTCACAACATCACAACGCCACAAACTCACAAACTTTACCTCTTTATAATATCAATATATTTAATAATGTAATCAAACGAAACATAACAATTATCTTTGTTAAAAGTAAGTTCTTTTTTCTTTTAACAATTATCTAACAGGTCGGAATAAACGTATTACAGTTATATTATTCTTTAATCCAGATGAAAAATTCTAAGTGGCTCACAAAGAGGACTGTCCGAAGCCTCAAGTGCAATGTAAAAATTAATTTTAAACTAGCTGAACGAAGCCGCCATGGCTCGCGGCTGTGGTGTTACCATAGCGCATTGAAAACAGCAAGTTCACAGCACTAAACGTACCATACAGGTTATTCTCGAAGGGTTGTAGAATACGATAATTCAATTAGTTAGCCACTTATAAGTTACTAGCCTCTGCCCGCAACTTCATTCGCGTGGAATAGATACACTAACACGCAGCAGTTCTCAGAAGCAAAAAACATTCCGATGTTGAAACTTTTTTCATCTGTACTCCGCTCCTATTGGTCTTAGTGTGATGATAGCCTATAATCATTATCGATGAATGAGCTATATAACACTGAAAGAATTATTCAAATCGGACCAGTAGTTCCTGAGATTACCTCCTACAACGTTACAAACTCACGAACTTTATACCTCTTTATAATATCTATATATTAATACGTGAAGCAAAAAAATTGTTCCCCTTTTTAACCTATTTCCTGTCAACGGGTGAACTTGAAATTTGGCATAGTTAAAGTTTATATGGCAGAGAAGTGCAGAAAGCTGTGTATTTTATATAAAATGCATTAGAAGTACATTACATTTATTAAAAAAATGCACTACTCACACTACTGCTTGAATTTTACACAACATATACATACATGTAAATAAAAAAGACATTTTGACACCCGTCAATAATTACGAAGTTTAAAAGAGGTTGTGAAGGAGGTTGCTATGCTCGACTGTATGTATTTTTTAACTCTTACGTTCCAATTACCATTTTTCATCCTACATTCAACAATTATATTATAAAATATAACTATTATTGCAATGTTTATTATTTTTTATGGTGAAATCACTTCAAATTATGGTTTAATAAAAAAAAGAGCCAAATAACACTTTGTATAATCAAAATAAGAATTTTGTTCATAAAAATAATGCATGACTTAGACCTTCGCGGTTACAACGTTTACAACAAAAAAGAATTTATTTTCAAAAGCTAATGGTAGTATTAAAAATATCTTTGTCTTGGATTCACCATTTGATTGTATTGTTGATCATTACTTTTTCAAACGATTAAGCATATCACTATTTCTCATAATGAACAGACTACATTTAATTCAATATCACCCAGAAATACCACCCCATGGTGTCGTGTAAAATTAATTGAAAATTGTGTTTTGGGTTGCGATAAATTTCTTTATTGTCGTAAAGTTATGTTTGTTTAAAATTTTATGTTAATTTTATGTTTGCTTAAGCTTTACCGCGTGATTTTGTTTCAAATTTATAATTAATTTCAATTTTCATTTACGCATAGATTTTTTAAAATGTTAATATAATTAAAGATCATGGCAAATAACTGTGTAGCCATGATGAAAATCTTTGATTGTGGAAGTATACCCTTTGACAAGAGAACCCTAATAAAGTTCAAACTTTAAAATATCAAATAACTATGGTCGAATGTCGACCACTGGGCGCCCACTAGTTAGTATAGATATAGATAGAGTATAAAATAAAAAGTGTAAAACAATTATTAAAAACTAGCTGTGCGTATGAATTCGTCCGCGTGCAACCTTATGCATAAAAATAGTGTATAATAAAATCATCTAGATGTATTAAGTTCATTTACTTATCTACTTTTCTCTCATAGTTAAGTCGCGTCGTCATTAAAATTCCAACAACTTTTAATAGACCGAACCCACTTTAAAAAAACAAAACGTAAATGTATCTTGAAGATATTATTTATAATTGTCTTGAAGAGTTTTTATCATGTAGTCATATCTTTAGCAGTGATGCGTGTTCAAATGAACAAACAGACGGTTATTTGTAAAGAAAATTTAAATGTATTATAATTTTCAAAATATATAATCGTTAGATTTACTTTTCTTATTCTATGTATATATATCTCGCATATCGGAAAGAGCTAGTAACAGAGTCAATTAAGTTAAACTTTTAGTATTAAGAAAATCTAAATGCCTATACCGTAGTCCGGTGAAGCTGTTTCTTGCCAGGTTAATAGCGTAGTCAATTCGAAAAAACAAATGCCTATTCTCTCTTATAGTTAAAAATCTGTCATAGAGCAACTATTTGTAAGATCTCACCTCATTTGAAATCATGTTAAATTTCCATCTTTCTTGGGAGTCACTTAATATTGAGTGAATTGTTATGAAACACGAAGCTATTAATCATTAAATGAAATCTTTCACATTTGATTTCATAAAACAACGGCTACTATATACAAAACTAGGACTAAGTGACGATAAACCAAGGTGTAAGCTGCTGATGCTAAAAATATGAAAATTAAATGATGAGTGTGTAATGAAGCATACAATTGTAGTAGATAAGGACTCCTTGAAAGTTAACATCTAGTGCGTAGAAAAAAACAACGATTGTTAGTTTATTATTCAATCCTATTACTTTTAAAATACACACACGTAAATTAAGGAAGTTTCAAATATACAGCGTCAAAAATTTGGAATAATTTACCTCGTCCATTACAGATGAATTTAAGAGACGATTAAAATTACAAATCCTTGTGTACCAAAGATTAGGACATTCATAATTATATTTACGTTAATAGATTCGGCGCTTAATTCACATGATCATGTAACTTTATATTGCAACGTTTTTTTTTCTTTTTTTTCCTGTCTTGTTACTTTATTTTTAGTTGGGTTTGTTTATCATTTATATATATATAGCTATTTTAATTTTTTTATATTGATTATTTGGTTACGAAATAAGTGATTGCCACGTCTATTCTAGCCGAGAAATTTGAGACTTGGCTGAAAACTAGCGTTGTTTTTACAGGCGGCAGTACGCTGACGCCAAGTTTCTTTGTCATAGTTTTACTATTAATATGAAACATCTATAGGCGGACGGTAAACTTGATTGTTGGCGTGGCGACGCAAATGCGAACTTTGCACTATTAACAAAATACTCAAAAACATTTGCAACACTGTTTGTATTATTACAAGATTCAAACTGTTTTGTAGTCCACTCGTTCTACTTGTATTACGAGGTATGCGCCGAAGACGTTGCACCCTTTGATATATACCGCCAAACACGCCGCGCCTGCGCCTAGTTGAATTTTTGTATTTTGTATTTAATAAACATGAATACTAATGAAAAAAAAATGAATAAACAGTCATTCTTTTATGGAACAAATTTGTAATACTTTATCTTTTCATTATGCCATAACTGATTCCTGTCATAATTTGTTCTTTTATAGATACAACTTATATAAAACAATATCGTTGTTTCACATCTGACAAGTGTTCTATGATGCCTCATTTTTTATGTTTAAGAGATTTGTTGTCCACTTGTATTAGTGTGTCAATAAATATCTTTCTTTCTACCTAAATTGTGTTCAGTGAGGGATCTACATTTCTTAGACTGTGGCGAGTATTAGTCGATTCCTTTGTGTTGCGAATGGGAGTGCTTACACGAGTAAACACGAAGTAAGGTAATCGTAAATTGATTAACTCACTAGAAGTATAGATATCGGTATCCGCTAGGACACAAATACCACTATATGTATAGGTGTTGTGTTTTATTCGTGCAGAAATGTATGTCATTACTGATTCAGAAGAACAACAAAATAATTAAATAAAACTGAATGTAAAAGATGTTCATAAATTAATTATTAGAATCTTTATGTTTCTGCATCCCTAGTACTATCTACTACACTTCAAAGTTAAATCTGTCATTATGGTTTTAACCTGTTCGGAAGCCGTACTGTGCGTCTGGTAGGTTTGCCCCCGCCCCTTCTAGGTGCTGGACGACCCGAGGAGAGAAAATTCTTTGTAGCGCCTTTCCGGCGTCGTCTAGCAGAATTAGGGACCGATACACGGAGATGGCCCAATGCAAGGCCGAGCACCCAGCTCGGGTTCCCGTCAGGGACTGGCGCTGTCCGTCGGTTGAGGAGGCGTTCAACAGCCCTCCCCATCTCCTCCTCCGTTACTGAGGGAGGACCGTCGAGCAGTCCATTACAGTTCTTGCACTTTCTCGACTTCCGCCGGTGGAACCACGGGAGGAGCTGGTAGCAGCGGAGGGTCGCGGAATAATTCCCTCACGCCTCACCTCACCAGGGTCTCCGTCATTCGGGGCACCCAGGTTCGCAACTTCTTGCGTACGATCCGATACGGGCGCTCCCAAGGATCTCCCTCTAACGTTTGTAACAGCTCGTTCCATGCTGCTTCTTTCTCCCAGCTGATGGTAGACTGCAGAACCTTCCTGCACTCCCTGGAGCTACCATACAGCCGGGCCTTCTTCTCAGGGTTCCAGTGCCGCAATCGGCGGCTGCGCCCGAACTGCCGCCGGGGCCACGAAGCAGACCCCACGGAGATTGGTGATCTCCGGCGACCACCAGTACATCGCCCGTTTGCCTGGGCGGTGTGCGCACCGCGGCATCGATGCGTCGCAAACCTTCGTGAGGGCGTCATGGAGGCGGGATGCGGACGCGTCGACATCGTCCCTGGACAATGGGCACCTCTTCTGCTAATTAAGTTAAGGCGGCTCATCGCCCAGCAAAGAAACTTCGCGCCCCTCCGGGGGCGGGCGCCTATTCCGGCTTGGGAGGTGGAGACCTCGAACCTAATGTATCGACTCTACCCTACGCTGTGTTTACCCTCACTAACCCTCATATACATGCTATGAGGTAACATATATTCATTCAGACACCACATCGATTGACCTAAGTTTAGCAAGCTGTGGGTTTCAGGGACAGAATTTATTGTAAAAAACCGGTTACATTATATTAGGATTTTCTCTATTTTCCACTATGATTTTACCATGCTAAGGATGAGAATTTGTTGTCAAGACGTACAAGAAATAAAGTCTCGCAGCTACACTTTGACCATTGCTCCTTTCAGGCTTCACTCCAACCAATCCAATCACATATTTGGGAAAAAGTAGTTTATAATAATTAAAAACTTTATAAGTGTCTCCTTGAATTAGTATGGCGTTTCTTTCGCTGTCGTGATTAGTAAAAATAGATTAATTACTGTTATTTTTCGTATGAATAAATATTTTGATATGATATTTTAAATTTATAACGCCTGCTACATGTTATATGATTTCACTTCAGTACATTAATGAACTTGTTTATAGCGAGATCTATAACTAAGTATGTAACTTACTGTATTTTGACGAGTATCCTTCGATGTAATTACTAAAAAAAGTCGTTTACTGGAAAAATATATAGCATAAATGCTACTACAATCGAGATATGTGAAGACAGCTCAGACTTGTTTAAACTATATGCATCTTGATTACATGTTAGATTAAAATTTAGAATCAAATTATTTTACTGAGATAGTGCTGAAATACAACAATGGCTCAATATGTGCACATCTGTAAAGATGCTTCACACTGTCCTGAACTTGTGGGTTATTAGATTTAAGCAATAATTTGTGAGAGCGTCGTTGATGTGTCAAGGAAGTAATAAATAAATAAATAAATAAATAACACTAATCATATTTAAAACAGCAGTGATGAAAGTATTTAATTTTACCGTGATATAATTATATTACAATAACTGTTTTCATATTTAATAATTACTCAATGTTTGTTTATCCGGTTATTCAGAAGCTAATTTCTATTTTCTCTCTCGTAATTTTTTTTTTCTCGAACTGACTACGCTATTGACATAGCAAGGTCTTAACAGCTTCACCGGACTACTAAGGAACTCCCTCGTAATAGTAATATCCGTGCGGTGAAATTCAATTTTTACGTTTAGAACGCGTATTACACGCCATCTGTACGTGTTTCGAGTTCGTAATTTTAAGGTTTAGTAGTAAACTATCGTTAGAAATATCTAGTTCTACATAATTCCGACAGTGGCCCATAGATGACGCTCTAAAGAGATTATAAATGTAATAACTATTTTTTTTTCTCGAACTGACTACGCTATTGACCTAGCAAGGTCTAACAGCTTCACCAGACTAAGAAGGCGAGCACTTAGGGCACTCAGCCGACTTCAATTGGCAACTAACTCAAGGGTGCAAGACACACCTTGGTTTGGGCTGTTGCCTAATACGTGCAATTCGCGACCTATCTAAGCTGACCCAAGCTAACTAATAATATATATATGAGTTGTTGGAACATATATAACTATGCAATGAAGTGTAAGAGGTTAGTATTCACCATAAACAAAAATAGTATATTAATATAATTCACTACGGGTTGTACTGGATTTTAAAAATGCTGGCTAGTTGCTCGCTTGTAAAAAATAATTTGTGAGTGCGAGTTTTGTTTATCTAGTTTTACGAGTTTCGAAAAGCGAAATACATGTATATATGTATATATAGATATATACTCTGACGTCCTTGTACTTAAAATAGGCAGTCTTGTAGGTGGTAGAGCCCCGCTGAAGCTATTTTTGGTTTCAGCATGAATGGGTCGGCTCCTCCGGGGTAGTACCACCTCTCTCACAGATAACCGACGTGAAATAACAGTGCTTGTATTCTTGTGTTTCGTTCGGTCAGTGAGAGAGCCGGAGGCCCACGTCCCTTCCTCTTTCCTACTTTAACTTTCCTTCCCCTCCCCCTTCTCCCATATACAGGTTGGCAACGCACTTGCAACGTCCTTGATGTCGCTGGACGGTGGTGATCACTTAATATCACGCGACCCACCAGTTCGTTTGCCTCCTTTGATATAAAAAAAATACATCAATAAACATTCAGTATTGCTGTATTCTAAGTAAAACTTGCTGACTCGTGCCCCCTTCGGTGGGCGGTAAACATTTATAAAAAACTACTTTTTGTGACATAAATATATTAGTTAGACATAAGCTGTCTGTGCTTTTTTTGTAGGCATTATCAAGCTCTACAACTTTTTTCTGGAACTCCGTCATATTACTCTCATCGTTAAAGTAGCGTTCGTAAGAAATTTTTTCTTTCGACCGTTTCTTCATGACTTAAATAAAGAATTAAAGAAATACGTAAATAAATAGACAAATAACAAAGTAAATAACTAAATATATCAAGAAATAAATAGAAAGGAAAGATCTCACTCAATTTCAGGAAAATGAACGCAGGTGTCTAGCGCAGGTGATCAGCGCAGGCATGCCGGATCGGAACAATTAAAAACTAGCACTCACGAAGTAATAACTGACGAATCACAAATATCGAAATCGAACTAAGAGCGGGCAGAAAAATAAAGATATAAAGAAAACTATACAAAGGCTAAAAGATATATCAAAATGCTTGTAAGTATAAACTAAAGAACCAATAACAATCAACAATCATCTGGTCATCTCTACTGGTGGTAGAGCCACGCTGAAGCTATTACTGGTTTCAGCATGAAGGAGTCGGCTCGTCCGGGTTAGTAGCACTCTCTCATAGAAAAACGCCGTGAAGTAGAAGTGCTTGCAGTGTTGCGTTTCGTTCGGTCAGTGAGAGACCCG
>JACEII010000063.1:1895069-1916094 GCA_014332785.1 Antheraea mylitta | reverse complement strand
ACTAAATCTATTGACATAAACGGAAATGTTCTCCAATTACAATTTAAAGAACCACAGTACGTTATTCCTCCTCGATCGGAAGTAATAATAGAATGTTCAGTGACGAATCCAGAACTAAAAGAAGGCATTGTTGTTGATCAACACATCGATGATTCACTCCTCGTCGCGAATTGTATTGTATCTGTAAAAAACAATAACCGTATTAATACTACTGTTCTTAATGTATCAGATGAGCCTATTCCTATATCATCAAATTTATTGTTTACACTTAATCCTATTAATTATAATGAATTCCGAAAATTAAGTAACACTCACCCATCTTGTAATGATAGGACCAAAGAGGTGCTTGACCAATTAAGAACGTCCCACTTAAATTCCGAAGAGTCAGATGCATTATTTGAAATTTGTTCCGAATTCTCGGATATATTTCATTTACCTGGTGATAAGTTGACAGCTACCGATGCTGTAAAACATGAAATAAATACTTCCTCTTCGCAACCTATTAACGTCAAATCATATAGATTCCCCGAAATTCATAAACAAGAAGTCAATAATCAGATAAATAAAATGCTCGATCAACAAATAATTAAGCCCTCTAATTCCCCATGGTCATCCCCAATTTGGGTGGTCCCTAAAAAGTCAGACGCGTCAGGAGAAAAGAAATGGCGGATAGTTATAGACTACCGCAAATTAAACGATATAACTATTGGAGAAACATACCCGATGCCTCAAATAAATGAAATACTCGACCAATTAGGTCAGAGTAAATATTTTTCTACACTAGATCTTGCATCAGGTTTCCATCAGATAAAAATGTCTCCGGCAGATGCCGCTAAAACCGCGTTCAGTGTTCCTCAAGGACACTTTGAATTTAACAGAATGCCTTTCGGGCTCAAAAATGCCCCGTCGACCTTTCAAAGGTTAATGAACACTGCTCTCTCCGGCCTACAAGGCGTACATTGCTTCGTCTATCTCGATGACGTAGTGATATATTCGGCAGACTTATCGACGCATATTGACAAACTGACAAAAGTATTCACAAAACTTCGTAATTTCAATCTGAAACTCCAACCAGACAAGTGCGAATTTCTACGCAAGGAGGTGGCATATCTCGGTCATATCATTAGCGACCAAGGTGTGAAACCTAATCCAGAGAAAATAAGAGCAGTCAAAGAATTCCCTGTACCGAAGTCTTCTAAAGAAGTAAAATCCTTCTTAGGTCTAGCATCGTATTATAGAAGATTCATATCCGATTTCTCAAAAAATGTAAAACCCTTAACGTCACTACTAAAAAAAGATATTCCGTTTATCTGGACCAATTCACAACAACTAGCATTTGAACAATTAAAAGAAAAACTAATCACCGCACCAGTATTAGCATATCCCGATTTTAATAAACCGTTTGTACTGACGTGTGATGCCTCAAACTTCGCCATCTCAGCTATACTTTCCCAGGGCGAAATTGGTAAGGACAGGCCCATAGCTTATGCATCAAGAACACTAAACAAGGCCGAATGTAACTACAGCGTGACCGAAAAAGAGTGCCTCGCCATTATATTTGGCGCTAAAACATTCCGACCTTATCTCTTCGGTCATCGTTTTACTATAGTGACTGATCATAAACCGCTGAACTGGCTTTTCAACTGCAAAGACCCAGGTTCCAGGCTCGTTAGATGGCGCCTGAAACTGGAAGAATATGATTACAGTATCCAATATAAGAAAGGTAAATTGAATTGTAACGCGGATGCACTTTCGCGAATTCCAATTAATAATACTATTGATATAAACCCTGTTCACGAAGATACGTATACTGATCCTGAAAATCGACATGACGCATTATCTGTTGCAGAAAACCCAAGTATAGACCCATTAGAATGTTTAAACGATGATGATTCCTATACAAAATGCCTAAAAACTCTCAGTAATAAAGAATTTAAATCAAATGTAAATATTCATGAACACAGTAGCAGTATTTTAAATTGTAAAAGTAAGATTATTGTAATTCCAACATCCATAGACATGGATGAGTCTAATCACTTTATCGATGACATATTAGGTAATTTAATTAATCGTAATGATATCATTAATCAAGAAAGAACTTTACATTCTCATTTAAAATTCGAACATGACAACAAAACTTATTACTTCCTTTTCACAAAAGTCCATCACTTTGATAAAGCTGATTATGAAGATATTTATAAAAGTCTCAAATGCCTAAGAAATGACTTAATAATAACATACCCGGAAGAAATTGATATTGCCATAACGGATTTTAAAAATCCATTTGATCACTACCAACTTATTAAAATTTGCAATATACTATTATACCTTTTTAACAACACAAAAATCTCTATTAATATTTATAAAAATACTTTAATTTATCCTACACCGTCAGAAGTCATAAAAATTCTAAAAGAAAACCACGATATACCTATCGCTGGCCATTTAGGTTCAGTTCGAATGTTAAAACGTATTCAAGAAAGATTTTACTGGAAAAATATGAGAACCGATGTTGAACAATATGTTAAGAAATGTGGTCTATGTCAAACGAATAAAGCTCTAAGAAAAACCAATCGAGCTCCGATGCAAATCACAACCACTTCCACACAACCTTTTGAACGCATCGCTTTAGATATCGTCGGACCATTACCAGAGTCTGGCAGCGCTAGACTCAAATTCATACTTACTCTACAGGACGATCTAACAAAATTCTCAACCGGTTATCCTATATCCAACGCAACTGCCGAAGAAAGTTGTGAATGTCTTGTTCACTTTATTTCACTCTTCGGAATCCCAAAATTCATTTTAACTGACCAGGGCACTAACTTTACAGCCGACTTGTTTAAACAAACTTGCAGTTTCCTTAAAATTAAACAATTGTGGTCAACTCCTTATCACCCTCAGACTCAGGGTGCTCTCGAAAGGAGCCACTCAACTCTCAAAGAGTACTTAAAATCCTTTGTTGATGAAAATCAAACTAATTGGCCCCGTTATGTCTATACAGCAATGTATTCATATAATATAAGTATTCACACTACAACCAACTTCACTCCCTATGAGTTAGTATACGGTCACAAACCATTCATACCTAATTCGGTATATGAAAACGCACCTGACGTCACGTATCATGATTATATTCGTATTTTACAACACAGACTAAATTATTCCAGGCAGAAGGCTATAGAGAACATTCTAAAAAGTAAAGGTATCTCAAAACAATATTACGATCAAAAAACCAAACACAAAAAATACAAAGTAGGCGATTTTGTCTTTATTAAAAACCATCTAAGGTTAAGGAAAGCCCTATCCCCGGTTTGGAAGGGACCATACCGCGTCGTGAAAATTCACGGTAACAACACGCTTTCTGTCCTGATTAACAGGCGACATTCTCGTCATCACTATGACGAAATCAAATTAGCCGTAACCACATAGTATTTAAGTCAAAGTAATATTATTATTTTTATTTTGTAATCGTGACTTTAGAAGTCTCTCATTTAATCTTTAGGCAATACTATAAGTAATTAAGTTTTATGTTTTATTTCAGAATACTCATGAACCTCTATGTTGTTCAATCGACTCTTATTGAACCAATTTCGAAGAGTCCCGGCATTTATTTTGATCCTATAGGACATGTTCGATTTTCTGACGAAGAATTACATGTACTAATACCCGTGGACCTCTCTTATATTCAACCACATATTGATAACATAAACAGTATCATAGGAACTACCCGTTTTCTGTGTCAACAAAACAACGCTATATTAGACTCAGAATGTCATAATATTTTAGAACCGTTAACATCACGGTATACCGATATCGTTAAAGACTATAATTCTATATCGCACTTATTACCCTCACTATCAAAACGATCCGCATGGATATCCGGCGTCGGTACCATTTTTAAACACGTCATTGGTACTTTGGATGAAAACGATGGACTTAGATATGACCACGCTATTCAAACTCTAAACAGTAACAATAAAAAACTAGTTAACTTACTTAAACAAAACACGCTAATTGCCAGTGTCGCGTTAAAGAATTTCAACGAAACCATATCCACTATAAATTTAAATGAAGCACGTTTGAATAACGCTGTCGAAAATCTAGGTATAAATTTAAAAAACTTGAGTCTTGTATCTAATAAACTAGTTATTCTGTCAAATCTTAATCAGTTGTGTAATAGTTTGTCTTCCGCATTATTAACCTTGTCGTTTAAAATAGAAGATTTGCAAAACGCAATAATGTTCAGTAAAAGTCATGTCCTTCACCCATCTGTACTTACACCTAAGCAATTGTACAACGAATTAGTAAATAATATTAGATATTTACCCAGATCACTTGAACTTCCCGTTAGTTTAGATTTAGATAATATTCATGTAATTATAGATATAAGTGAGATGAGTTCTCATTATGCAAATAAACAAATAATATTTGCCTGTAAAATCCCACTGGTAACGCACAAAATTTATGATGTGTATAAAACCATTCCAATACCAGTGCCACACAATGTAAACAAACCCGAGTCATATTCACTAATTGTACCCACTTCTAACTATGTAAGCATTAGCAAAGATAAGTTCTATTACTGTAATATAGATAGTTTAAAAATATGTAAAATGATTCCGAATAATATTTATATATGTAAAATTCAAACCGAATATCCCGTAAGTACTAATCCAAGCTGTGAAACTGAACTAATATTAAAAGTTGTAGATTCTTTACCGGATCAATGTATTACAAAATCTATTAAAGGTGATATCGACATATGGCACAAGCTTAATAACAATCAATTTTTGTATGTCCAATCAAAGCTAACCAAATTGATAGTCAATTGTAATACTAATATAACGGAATTTAAAATATCAGGTACAGGTTTTTTAAACCTGCCTATTAAATGTACAGCCACATGCCGAAATACAGAATTATCTGGAAAACTAAATACTCAGATTAATATCACCCCAATAAGATCCGATTTTAATATCGTTAATGACATTTGTTGTAATATTAAGAAAGTTAACTTAACTAATATAAAACATGTGAAAATTGTCGAAACCGATTTAGATAAATTGAAAGATTTGGATATTGTTAATAATCAAATTTTAACATCAATAGATGAACTATCAAAAGATCCAAATTTTGTTATAAAGTATAATTCAAGTTATCCTATTTTAACATATTGTATAATTGTGTCAATTGTAATCATAGTTCTAAGTATAATATATAAGAAACTTTGTAAAACCTTAAATCCTCTCCAACCTTCCCAAGACACAGTCCCTAATCCTGATGTGGAGGAAAGAATAGAGATGTCTGTTCCTCGGTTAAGAACATCCTCCTAAAACTTTGCGCTTTACCGCGAAAGTTTTATTTTACGCGGGGGGCTGTTATACCCTAACCATGTACCCTTATATGCTGACCTTTCGCCGACACCACAGATCTTACCCCTTCCTATCCAGTACCTTTCTCAATACCTAGCGTCAGCATTTCCCGAGTCCTAACACGCTCCATGTTACCACCCAGTCAGTCGTAGTTCATTCCCAGTCTCGGTCCATAACACTCTAAATCCTTATAATTCACTGTAAACAATTCTTCTAATAATAAATATATAATTAATCAAATAAATCTTTTTTTTAAAAAGGGATTTTTTAAGATCCCTATAACAGTACGCGGAGATCTCCGAGATCTCGTGGAAGACTAAGAGCTGTGCTGACCAGTCCATACCAGATAATTTGAAGGAGAGGGCGGGGTCGGCCTGTGAAGGCTTAGCCGTCTGAGGACGAGGAGCAGGCTGGGGCGCGATCTTGGGGGCCTACGGGCACTGAGGGGCTCGTGCGGGGCGGAGGGGCGCGCTAGGCGCGGGTGCGGGCGCTACCGGTGCACGAGATGTGCTCGGCAAGTTAAGGAAGTCCTCTCTAGAGTTGAGAGGCGGAGGTCGGGGGCGGGTTGACGCCGCTGGCGCCTTAGACGGCGAGACCTGCCTAGCGTAGTGGGGCTGTTTTGTACGAGGGGCGCGGGGACACCCGCGATAATTCGCGGTATGGCCCACGCCGCGGTACAAGACACAACTCGGAGGATCGGGCGAGTCTTTCGTGCGAGGATACTCCTTAGTGGAGTGGTCGCCGAGACACTTAACGCACCTGGGTTTCAGGTAACAATTAAGTGCGGAGTGTCCGTACACCTGGCAGTTGTGATTCTGCGAGGGTACGGACGTATTGCGCGGCGGCTCTACGGTGACGCCGGAGAGGCCGCAGAGGGTCGAGAGATTAAATATTTTCTTATCCTCCACGGTGCGGTCGAGAATGACCAACACCATATCGTAGGGCATTCTAGTGCGCGGGGAGTGCATACGGTGCACCTCTTTGACAGGGAACTTCTGTTCCCTGAGGTCTTCGTATATGTCATCGACTGGGGTTTCCGAAGGGACTCTGCGGATGACAATACGCAGCATACGCTCTTCTTCGAGCGCATATGTGAAAAAACCAAACTTATTATCGTGCAGGAAACGCGTAAATTTGCGGTGAATAGTAGGGGTAGAGCTACCTTTACCTGAATACCCACGAAGGTACTCATGGCAGAGGCATTGCAGCAGACTAGAGATTTCGACCCAGGACGCTCTGTCCTGGATCGTGACAGGAGGTGGAGGGCGGGGCTTCTTACCCGTGACTGTGGGAGTCACAAGTTTGGGCGAGACTGGTCTAGGGGGTGCGGGAGTCGCCGTTGGCACTTTCGCGCCGTCGACGTTTGCGAGTTTAGAAGGCTTAGCGCTATCATTCTCGGACGAGGAGGGATTTTGGCGCTTATTGCGCGGTTTTCGACGCCGCGTGACTTCGGTGAAGCCGTCGTCAACGGGGGATCCTGCTCCATGTCGGAGTCAGAGCCAGACGTATCGTCACTAGAGGAGTGACGATTCGTCAGCTGGAAGTTGTTTGATTCCTCGATCCTAACTAGGACCGAGGGAGCGGGCATCGCGAAAAAGTGCTTGGCGCGATACTTCTTCGTAAACGCGTCGTAGTGCTCTATTAGGGAGGGACAGTTGCTTCCGATGAAGCCACGAAACCTAGCGAGGTCAGTTTCTAAAAGCCGAATCTCACTATGAGAGGCCATTCCCGGGCCTAAGGAGGGGAGCGGGGCAAGGGAAGACATTAAAAACCTCCCTGCCAGAGGGACAGGGGGGCGTGTGTTTTGAATTTAACGGACTACGGAGTCCGGACTAAAAGTAGCACAAAACTAAAAAGAAAGGTTTACACTTCGCACAGTTGCGTTTCACGGAACTAATCGAATTTCAAAAGAGCAATAGAACAAGTAGACACACAGGTGCGTTTCTTGGAAGTAATCGCAGTTCCAAAATACAATAGTGTCGAGTGATGACTCACTCGACAGTACTGAGTTGTCGGAATAACCATCTGGCGCGCAAATGCGTGCGTCCAGCGCGGCAGACGGATCACAACTCCAACATCACTATCGTTCACATACTGATCCACTCTATAATAGCCTCTTGAGACCAAAACCCGCTTGACATGGCGCTTAAATTCACAATCCGGCAAATCGGTAATATCCTCTGAAACTCTGTTATAGAATCTTACACCATTTCTCAAAAAACTATTACTCGTTTTACTAAGTCTTAAACATGGGACAACCAGTTTGTCACAGTTCCTAGTATTTAGATTATGCCGGCCTTTTACGAAATCCAGCTTTTAATTTATTATATGTATAGATACTTACATTTATAAAAATTCGTGTTAGTTATGTTATTAATACGTTGTTAACCGACTTCATTTTAATTAACTGTTATCTGATTTTAATTTATTCAATCTTTTGTTGACAGATATACCACAAATAAAAATAAATGAAAATGAATTAACGGGTAGACGACCGAGCTATTCTGTAATCGATTATGACGCTGAAGTTCAGTATAAATTCGATGAAGGAGAGCTACTTCGTATCGATTGTATTGATAACTTGGCACAGGGAATGAAGTTCGTGTACAGCGGTTTTGGAATAGCCGAAAGTGTGTATCTGTTTGGAAGCTTCCACATATCTTCTTCTGTTTTTCGATGTGAGACATCTACAGGCGCAGGGAAACCTGATTGTTGGTGTGGCAATTCTGTGAGACATGACAACGCGGTGTTGTAATAATGAGGACATTTATTATTACTACTAAGAACTAAGTAGAGATAACACTATCGTAATTGATCTATCTTGTTTTAGTTCGTAATATTATTAATAGATGTCGTTAATTTCAAAAGACAAACGAGATTTTAATATTGAAACATTCTGAACATTCTAGAAAAGAAATTATAGCTTATACAAAACAATTTCGATTTGTCACATCGGCTGAGCTTCCCGTGACGGCTCAATTTTTTTTTATATCATAGTAGGCGAGCGAACAGGTGGCTGACTTGATACTTGCAACACAAGGGGAGTCGTAAGTGCGTTAGTTAAATCCCTCTGTTTGGGGGAGGGGAAGGTGGAGAGGAGAGGAAGAGGAGAGGTAGTCCTCCGGCGCTCTCACTGACCGAACAAAATGAAACAATGTCCGTCGGACTTGCTAGTATTATAATATGAAATTGTTATTTTAGGAATTTTGCTAGATATTTAGAAGAATGATCTACCATTTTTAGATGTGAGTTTTAAAAAATTAGCCGATGGCTTAATAAGATCTCAGTATATCCATGCCTTTAGATTTCGCAGGAGATTGCTCAATTGCATGCCACCATTAGTAATTAGTACCTGGGCGACCGATCCTATCACGGTTCTTTAAAAAACGTTTTTAAATTAAAATAAAGTGTTAGTTTTGTCTCACAAAATTAGGCATTTTTTTTATCGAAAAAATAATTTATTAAAAGATATTTTTAACGCAGCGCTGTCGAAGCGCTTATGATATATCTACAGCTTTTTAGCTATAATGTCATTGAATGTAGTATATTTATTTTATTTGGCAACATTTTAAACGGGGTAAGATTCGTTTGAGGATACCCGAAGAAATGTATTCGAGAATCGCCAAAATAATATAGAATCTAGAAAAATAAAATCCACTACATGACAAACTAAAATCCCGCCAAAAACTCCGCACAAGATTTTGTTTTAATTCTCCAGGCAATACTTATCTACCGACCGAATTTATTTACGGGACAACTTTGATACATTCTCGGGTTGGAATGAAGAGTGCACGCAAGAACGCATACATAGACTGCGTTGTAAAGCGAGATGAACATTATAAGGTAGTGGTAAGAGTACGCTTGGTATTGAGACAAGAGGTCATGGATAAAGGTAAGCTTGATTTCTTATCATAATTTTCATTGAATCTATAAATACAGACATTATCTATAAGTCATACTGAAAAAACATAAGTACTCGTTTTTCGTGTCTAGAGGCTGAATGTTTAGACAATAGCAATATTTATAAAGAATACTCTGCACTCGATTCTCATTCTAAATCAATTAAAAAATAGGTGTTTAATTTTTGACCTAATTATCTAGAAAAATACAAAATTATACGCAATCTTCTACGCGTCTATGTTAAAGCACAGTATCAATGACCATTGGGTAATGAAAATCTCAATTGAAAGTGAACGTGGGGACGTCAGGAACAAAACAAAAGGGTTTATTGTCTGTTTTATTATAGCAAGTTATTGACTCCGGGTCGCCCATAGTAGTCTTCGGCACCGGCCACTGTACCTATATTTATTACGATTGTGGTTATACTTTTTAAAGTCTTAGAACATACCATAACTTAAGTTTTCTTTATTGTTTATTATTTGTTTTGATATGATTATTTTATATGTTCAATGTTACCATGAAGTGTCATATGTCATACTGCG
Organism: Antheraea mylitta; assembly: GCA_014332785.1. Taxonomy (NCBI): domain Eukaryota; kingdom Metazoa; phylum Arthropoda; class Insecta; order Lepidoptera; family Saturniidae; genus Antheraea; species Antheraea mylitta. The sequence continues at coordinate 1,906,277 of JACEII010000063.1, read as the reverse complement.
AGTGTTTAACCCTTCACCTGATATATGTGTAACATTTATCCTTTAAACTACAGAATGAATTTTTATACGGATTTCACTATCACTTATGCCCGGTTTCTGAGGTACTTTAATTGTAGTTTATCTGTTCAATAGCGTTATCGGTTCGATAACTCGTCAAATTTTGTTTCTGAACACAGAATCATACGATAAATGCAATGATATTACAAATACAAATATCCTTGCGATAAATGTCACTAAAACTCAACGGAGCATTTGACTGATTATCTTATAGATAATATTTACGAGTCAATAGCGATATTGGTCGTTTAATCGAGTATCTCAGAAACCAGGCATTAGAGAACTTCTTCCGGAAGGTTTATATATATATAATACAAGGAATGATATTATTCCTAATATCTTTGTATACAAGTATATTAAATTTATATAAAATCGGGAAGATCGACTTTGGGACGAGACCTGTTGCGCTGCAAAGGGTCAATTACAGGCTGATGATGAGTTAACCAGGGAAGTTAACAAAGAGTCTTACAACGTTACCATGGTTTTATCATGATATTTTTGCTCCCAAGAGTTTGTTAGCATCTGCTAAGGCATTATTACTTCAGTTTGTCACGTTTAGAAGTCAAACATATGCTTGAATTGTATTCCACAGCAATCGCCGTGTACGGTCTAAGACCATCGAATATTTTACTCCAATCCCAGAGTGAAATCGATGTTGACGTAATATTTTACGAATATGAAGAAAGAGAGTCTTTAAACTTGACCTGGTTCCTAAATCCAGACGGATTATATAAAGGACATGTACGTATAACGTGGAAAGGTAAGTATACAAACGATGATTTTAATAGAGTTGTTAAAAGAATCTCTAAAATTTTTAGTTTAATGGTGGCATCCTATGTATGTATATGTAGCTTAGATTAGCTTAATAGGCAAGTAGTGTTGGAGAGGGAGGTATTTCCGCGAAGTAGCCCTCTTCGCCAAAGAAGAGCTCGGAGCAGGGAGAGACGGAACGCTCGCCTCCTCCCACTACCGTAGCCGAACCTGAAGAGATGGGTCGGGGGCCCCATCTCTTCATTGTACAGGTGAGGCTATCAAGGGGAGGTGACTGGTTGTGTACTCAGTAGTCTCTCTAAATTAGGACGGAGCCTGGCGTCCAATCGCCTCGCGCGATCCTTGGCCGCCTCTTCCATGCGGCGGACGGCACACGGTGGGGTACTAATCCATGCGAGTCGGACATAGCTTACTCTCTCCCCCGAGAGCGTGGCGTATCCATAAGGATTTTTACCATGTTAATAAAAAAAAGGTAAGTAGAGTCAGGCTAAGTAGTAGTAGGGTAAGGTATTATGATAGGATAGGACTAGGATATATTAGGATTAGGGATCGATTTGGTACATATAGGATTAGATTAGGTAGGGATTAGGCTATTACCAAGTTAGGTAGTGTTAGGATTACGGTTAGTCTTGGCAGGTAGGAACGGAGAGTTAGGTTTAGGTAGGACGTCTAGAAGTCCCTAACTTCTAGGGAAGGCGTGGTGATGAGGAATAAATCTCAGTAATAAATCAATGGGGGGGGGGGGCGATTGCGCAGGGATTTCCTCTCCGCTGCTGGCCAAACCCAGAGGTAGGATACTTGACCTTCCGTTCAAGGTTCAAGGAGCTGGAAGGCACTCTTACAGCTGGCTGCCTCAGCCGGGTGTGGTATGAAAACGCCTGCCGACGAAGATGTCACGCTCTCCCGAGACACTCCCATAGTGTAGCGTACGGTTTGTCATGGAGTCTTTTAGTCGGTTAAAGACGCCGAAAGGCACCGCCACCGCTGCGTCCGGTACGCAGTGAGCGGTCGACTGAGATCAGACATAAGGAATATTAGGATATAAGGAATTGACAGTCTCCAGTAGAAAGAGAAACAAATGGAAGGTAGATGAAGTATACAATGGATTGTTTTTTACAGACACTGTTCTTGAGGATATTGTATTAGATACACCACTGTCAGGTTATTTAGCCTCACACGTGTTTTCGCTTAGTGCTGAAGACAACAGGACTGTTATAAATTGTTCTATCAGAAAGCAATTGTATTGGAGTAAAGAGCTAAAAATTGTATTGCTTTTGACTTTACGACCTTCTACGGATCAAATCCCCAGTGAACCGCTGTCTTTAGGTGAGTTGATTACATTTACAATCCCTCTTTTTTATATCATATAGGAGGATAACGAACATGCGGGATAACTGTTGTTAAGTGATCATCGTCGTCCATAGACACTCGCAACCCCAGAGGAGTCGCAAGTGCGTTGTCAGCCTGTGTTTGGGGGAATGGAGAGAAATGGAAAGGGGAAAGGAGAGGAAAGGGGAAGATGGGTCTCCGCCACTCTTACTGACCGAACGAAACGCAACAATGCAAGCACTGTTAATTCACGTAGGTTTTCTATGAGAGCGTGGTGCTACCTCAGACGAGACGACCCATTCATGCTGAAACCAACAATAGCTTCAGCGTGGTTCTACCACCTAATAACCTAAAATAGTTTCGAAAATTATCCGATACGAAATATATATAAGAGTTGTTGAGGTATGTATGTTTGGTACACATGTTTCAACAACTCATATATGTATGAATAGTTAGCTCAGATTAGCTAAGATAGGTCGCGAATTGCGCGTATCAGGCAGCAGCCCGAGCCGAAGTGTGCCGTGCACCTTTGAGCTAGTTGTCAAATAAAGTCGGTTGAGTGCCTTAAACGCTCGTCTTAGTAGTCCGGTGAAGTTGTTAAGACCTTGTTGGGTCAATAGCGTAGTCAGTTCGAGAAAAAAAATTGATTGAAGATTACATCAAATCAGCTAGATAGCACAACATTAACTGTTGAGGCGCGCGCTCTGTACGGCTTCGGGTCGCCAGCTCACTGTTGGGACTAATTGATTGATGTATTTCACCATCAGTGCGTGGTAGGCCGAAAAGGGCTTGCCGTAATTTTTTGATGGGGAACACCTACAATTTTGACTACAAGCTGAAATATATAGTAGTCTCTGTCGAACTCTTATAAACACCTGATATAATCGTTCTGCAAAAGCAAGAGCGACATAGTTTTCATCGTCCACACCAGCTGAAGTACCGCGGTAGGTAGATATGGGCCTGTTCCGCAGTAAATCTTTACTAATTTTATAAAGCTGAAGAGTTTGTTTGTTTAAAAACGTCTATCTCAAGAACTACTAGTCCGATCTGGAATCTTTTTTAAGTGTTAGATAGATCATTTATCGAGGAAGTCTATGAGCTTTATATTATCACATTGAAGCCAATAGGAGCGTCACACCATGGAAGAATATTTCAACATCGGTGTTTTTTTACCTTTTGAGAGCTTCCGCTGTATCTTAGCGTTAGCCCAAGTTAATTATTCCACGCGGACAAAGTCGTAGACAAAAGTTATTAGGATTATAAATATCATGAGATAAAAAGACAACAATAAATGCACATAACACAGTATAAATAAAAAGGCACATTAAGCAGAATTCATGCTCCGTAGTATTATTATCCATACACTTCACTTGTGCACCATGGCCGAATTATATTACGTAAAACACCACTACTATTACAATATCTAGGCTCAAATAACACAAGATTATGAAATATAAAATCCAATGCATAACAGACTAAGATCCCGCTAAAAACTCTCACTTATTGTATTGTAGACCTTCTTTAAATTCTGTCTTAAGTAGAGAGTGCTCTGAAGAGCTGTTCGGACTGCTTCCTGCTGCTGAGTTGCGTTACAGAACGACTCGTCATGGATTAAATTCCATCAATACTATCTTGATGGTTAGTAGTCCTCCACTGTGCGGTTCTCACGTTCGTTTTTCCCACGTGCGACAGTTCTCTGGAACGAACTTCCAGCGGCAGTGTTCCCGGACTATTACAGTTTACCATCTTTCAAGAAACGAGCCTACTCCTTTCTTAATGGCCGGCAACGCATCTGTGATTCTTCTCGTGTCGCACGTGTCTATGGGCGGCGGTGATCACTTACCATCAGGTGACTCGTATGTTCGTTTGCCACCGTAGTATAAAAAAAATAACAACGTAAAATCAAGGAAATTTGTACTACAGGCAGTTTCTTAATTAATGTAAACATCTTTAAATTTAAGGTACATTTTTAATACTTGGAGTTGGGTGTGTTTTATCCATGGCTCTTATTAAAGTCGCGATACTGATCATAAGGAAGGCTAAAAGCAAAACTATTGGACACATGGTGAGTACTAGTTGTCAGTATTTCAAAAACAATTGGGATTTAAATTACTTCGATATTCTATCGTGATCTTTGAGGTCTGTCGTTCAGTGTGTTTTGTTTTAAACCACTCGGCTGATTTTTGAAGACCAAGATTAAAATACTGGATAATGTTATCAAATATTACCATTCCTCTTCTTAATTCCCCTCCCCCCATGCTCCCCAAAGACAGGCTGGCAACGTACTTGCGACTCTCTTGGTATTGCTAGTGTCTATGGACGGCGGTGATCACTTAACATCTGGTGACCCGCCTGTTCGTCTGTCTCCTACGATATAAAAAAATATATATCCAGCCATGTTTTTTAAATTTATACATTACGTAAGTTGTTGCTGTGAAAGATATCAAATTTTGTAATACAGTATTTTTGTAATGAAGGCTTCTTTAGACGCGTTGAACGATACTTTTAAGCAGAAAATAAATTTATAATTTCGCGTCATGACATGCTACGTAAGCGTGACTAGTATAGGGGTCTGTGTAGATGTAATATTGTTATTTTGCAGCTCATCATACGTTTGATTGTTTAATATACTTTATAAAAATATATATAATTATTGCACCACACTGATGTTAATTTTAAATTAGGTTTAAATATTGCCATTCTTATTATATTTAGTATGAAAATTTAAAAAAGCACACACTTATTTTAATGTTTTATGTTTTCACTTTTATCGGTCATTATGACTGACTCGCCTTTTTTATCAAAACTTATGCTACAAACAGTCTGTCGACCAATGAATCATAAGGTCTACTTTCGTTTGTATGCAAACTTAAATCATTCTCTACAGTCCAGGGGACAAAGCATTTAGTTCTGTAATAAGATCGCAATCATCATTTAAATTAGTTTTTGCATTATTCAAGACAACTATTTCGTGGAAAACATTTATTTATTTATTTAGGTTACCAACAGAGTCAACATCAGTACATGCTATTAAAATGTAGTAAAATGTACAGTTCAACATTTTTGCTATATATAACCCTACCTACAGGCAACAACGGCATGCATATAAAAATTTTTAGTACATAATATAATTTAAATAATTGTTGTGCATGTTCTGCCGACCCTACTGGGATAAGGGTAATGATAATAATAACGATAATTTAAATAATTAACAAGTTAAAATTAAAATATGAAACATTTACTCATTATGAATAGAAAACTCGTATCCGATATTTAAAGCAACAGCCTAAGTCGAGGTTCCGCCACTTTGGAACCCTTGAGCTTTTTTATATCATGGATGGTAAACGAACAGGTGGGTCACCTGATGTTAAGTGACCATCACCGTCCATAAACACCAACAACACGAGAGGAGTCGCAAATGCGTTGCAAGCCTGTGTTAGTAGGGAAGGGAGAGGTAGAAAGGGAAAGGGGAGGGCGAAAGTGAAAAAGGGATGGTGGGTCTCCGGCTCTCTCACTCACCCGATTAGACCTCCCACGGCAGCGGCTCAAGCCTAGGTTCGATCCCTCGGTATCCCTTGAGTGCGTTGCTTGCGCGATACGGTGACACACCCAAACATCACTGCTACAACACTACACGATCGCCTCCACACACGTGCACGCCTACACGCTACACATCTTGGTGGAAGGGTTATTTTTGTTAAATTTTTTTTCCCTTATCAAACTGAAAAAACTCTCAATTTTTCCGATAAAAATACATGGAGGAGTTGTTGAGGCGAATATGCTTGGTACACATATACGTTTCAACGGCTCAAACATATATGAATAGTTAGCTAGGTTTGCTAATTTAGGTCGCGTTTTTTGCATGCAATGGGCAACAGCCAAGCCGAGGTGTGCCGTGCACCCTTGAGCTGGTTGCCAATATAAAATCGGCTGAGTGTCTTAAGCGCTCGCCTTAGTGGTCCGGTGAAGCTGTTAAGACCTTGCTAGGTCAATAGCGTAGTCAGTTCGAGAAAAAAAAATCCGGCTCTCTCACTGATCGAACGAATCGCAACAATGCAAGCACTGTTACTTCAAGTCGGTTTTCTATGAATCGGGTGGTACTACTCCTGACGAGCTGACCCATTAATGCTGAAACCAGTAATAGCTTCAGCGTGGCTCTATAAAAATAAAGCTGCTTTGTGGAATACATCTACATATTTTAAACAGAAAGCTCGCATCTTATATTTAAGACGACAGCCTAAGCCGAGATTCGGACACTTTGGCACTTTGACACTTGTTGCCAAGCCGCGAAGTGCCTTAAGCCTCATAAGTCCAGTAAAGCTGTGTAAGACAATCAGGCACTTTGGCGTTGTGGAATGAGTTACCTGGTACTGTGTTCCCCCAGGGTTATGACATGGGGCTCTTCAAAAAGGGATTAAAACACGCTCTCCAAGGTCGGCAACATAACAGCGATACCCCTGGTGTTACAGTTATCCATAGGCGACGGTAACCATTTAACATCAGATGGACCGTCTGCCTGTTTGCTGCCTTTTGGCATAAAAAGAAGGCAAATAGTGCAGTCAATTCGAAAAAAAGCCTATCCAATATTAAATAGAATTTTATTACAATTTCAGAACGAAACAGAGGTGTCGAATTGCGACTCGACAGATGATAGAGTGAACTCGCAATTCCCAAAATCGTTGGATGATTACGTTCAATCCATGGCAACAAATAACCATGAGACAACAGCAACTACTGTTCCTACAAGTCTTTACTCTGATCCGATACCAAAATGCGAGGGAGGTGCCATGAAAACTAATAACTCTGTACATGGGAATTTAGAGAATCCTGTCAATCTATACTAATATTATAAAGCTGAAGAATTTGTTTGTTTGTTTGTTAGTTTGGTTGAACGCGCTAATATCAAGAACTACCGGTCCGATTTGAAAGTTTCTTTTAGTGTTAGATAGCTCATTTATCGAGGATGGCTATAGGCTACACATCATCACGATAAAACCAATAGGAACGGAGCACTGATGAATAATGTCTCAAAATCGGGCTATTTTGGAAGCTTTCGCTGCGTGTTAATGTCAGTATTATATGCGTTGCCATGGTAACGCGATAATATTCTGTCGAAAATATTTTCATGGTTTATTTTGTGTTCCTATTCAAAAAGTTTATTCTACGTTAGTTTTGTTTACAATTTTTAATTATACGTGTTACGTTTACATCGCAAACATTTCTAAAGTTTATTTTGTGTTTCTATTCAAATACTTTCGTAGTAATAATATTCGTCCAATAAGACAGTCGAAGGAATTAACTCATACTGCCAAGTCTGAAGTTGTCAATAGACTTCTCAAAAAGTTTATTCTACGTTAGTTTTGTTCCCAATTTTTGGTTTGTGATATAATACGTATTATAAAAATAAAATGTGTGTATATAAAATTAAAATAAATAATTTTTGGTGAATACATACATATATCTGTGGTGCTACAAATATCAACATTTTTTTAATGCTGTCCATATGTCTGTTTGTTTATTTGTTCCGGGTAATCTCCGAAACGGCTGGACCTATTTGAACAGTTTTTTTTTCTTAGAAATGACTATATATATATGATCTAGCAAGGTCTTAATAGCTTCACCGGATTACAAGTAATATTGGAACGGGAATTTTACGGGCAAATAAGTAATTAATTAGCTGTTTTATTTTAAGCTAGCGGGTTCAGCAGATGTTGCCCGCCCTGATAATAAGACAGATTATACCTAAACCTTGCCCAAGAATCATTTTATATATTAGTGAAAACGACATGAAGATGCATTCTGTAGTTTTTGATCTTATCGCGAACACACATATAAACAGACGTGGAATAGGACTTTGTTTTACACTATGTAGTGATGAACTGTTATCCGTGCATTCGCCTGTGTGAAATTAATCAAAAATATGTTGTTCACTGTAAACATGCGCGTGTGACGTGCGCTGTACTGGACTCCAAGAATAAATATAATTGAAAGTCATATGTGTACATGTGATTTAAATTATACTAAGTTATAATAATAACTTTTTTTTTCTCGAACTGACTACGCTATTAGCCTTTATTTTTTGGGCTTTACAGCTTCACCGGTCTACAATAATAACTTAATTATATCGACACTATGGACATATTATATCTATATAATAAAAGATTTAACACATATTGTTTGATAATGTTTAGCTTAATGTTGTCATTACTTTCTTATATAGTGTAAGTGAGCACTGAGGACATGGAAGTTTAAAGTTCCAGTTATGTGGCTGATGATAAATCCCATCCCATTCGATTCACTATTAGTATTCACATATATAATGTACACGTTACCTGTTACAGTAGATGATGTGCGTGTGATACTTACAAATATTTTTGAAAGAGGATTATTGTATTTTACACTAGATATGTGATCACAATTTTAAATTTATTTAATACATTAAAAAAAACGCGTGCGAAGCCGCGGGTAACAGCTAGTAATATATATACACAGGCAGAAGTACATCCAAAAAATGCACAAAGTAGAACAAATGATAAGAATGCCGCTGCTGATGACAGAAACGGTAATGTTAATAATGATAAAAATACTGTAATGGATTTATATGTTTAAATTTTAATTTGTAAGATTGATTTTTGGAAAATATTATTAATTTAAGTGCACATATTTTTTCTATGTTTGGTATTGAAGTTTATTTCATACTAGCTTCTGCCCGAGACTTTGTTCGCGTGGACCCAAGTTGCTAAAATCACGTGATATAGCGTTCAGATATGTCATCGCCATACATTTTTCGGTTTTCTATTTGCGTTAGTGGTTGTTGATAAGCAACTTGGGTAGGCTCTCAGTAACTTCAGGCTAACACTAACACGCAGCGGAAGCTCTGAAGAGGATAAAAAAATCGTTTTTTTTTTTTTCTGATTCTTCATTAGTGCTCCGCTCCTATGGTCCTTAGCGTGATGATATATAGCCTATAACCATCCTCGATAAATGAGCTATATAACATTGAAATAATTTTTAACTCGGACCAGTAGTTCCTGAGATTACCCCCTACAATGTCACAAACTTTACCTCTTTATAATATTAGTATAGATGTATAAATTGTGTGCATCTTTATAAAATGTAATAAATGAGTATAATAATTAAAGGGTATTTTTTTTGCAAATTTTCATTATTATAACTGGCAAACGAACAGGTGGGTCACCTGATGTTAAGTGATCACCGCCGTCCATAGACACAAGCAACACCAGTGGAGTTGCAAGTGTGTTGCCAGCCTGTGTTGGTGGGGAAGGGCGGAGATAAATGCATTTCAGTCTCATCCAAACCTAAGATATTTATAACTAGCTGACCCGTGCAACTTCGTCTGCACCAAATTATTATTGAAAGACATTTTTGGTATTGACAATAATGTGCTTGATGCTATTTTTTGGAAATAAAAATAAAAGTAATCTTACCCCATGTTAGAATAGCAGTAATTTTATTATTACTATATTTAGATATAAATAAGTACAAATTTCATCTTTCACACTAATTCAGTTATTAACTCAATATTTAGATCGATTTATTGCTATAAAAATTATATGTGTATAGAATATAGCTATAGGTATAGTTTAATGCAGTACTGGCTGCACGATAAAGATAGCGATAATTGTGGCAGCGTATGTTATCGACGCATTTTTTTTTTCGAAATGTATACGCTGTTGACCTGGAAAGGTTTTTACAGCTTCACCGAACTATTGAGGCGAGCGCTGAAGGCACTCAACCGACTTGGGATGTTTGGGCGACCAATTCAAGGGTACACGGCACACCTTGGCTTGGGCTGTCGCCTGTTTTGTGCGCGATCTATCTAAGCTAACTTAAGCTAAGCTATTTAGATATACGTATATAAGTTATTGAAACATGCATGTGTACCAAACATGCCTGTCTCAACAACTCCTATATGTATTTTGTGTCGGAAAAAATCTCTAAACTATATAGGATAGGGAAAAATAAGGGTAGAACTCTTTGTCATTTATTTCTCTGCAAATGAAAAACAGCGTGTAAGTGTGTAGGCGTGCACATGTGTATAGGTGATGTGTGTGATGTAGCAGTGATGTAAAGTTTTGTGTCACTGTATTGCGTGAGCAGTGTACTCAAGGGCTTCCCGCCGAGGGTACGGACCTAGGCTTGAGCCGTTGCCGAGCGGGGCCTAATCTGGTGTGCGGAAGTGACCCCCACACCACGGCGGCGTGATCTGTGGTTTTGCGGTCGTGGGCGTGAACACGCCCTGTTTGAAGAGACAGACTGGTACTGATCTTTCGCTGACGTGATTGAATCAGGAGGGACGGTAAAAATGTGTCGCGGTCGTCCTCTATACGGCGCAGCGTTGGGTACTGGTTCATAGTTTGCGGCGGACACCACTAAAGGGCTGGGTTGATTCGCGGCTTTTTCGAAATAACTACGTGTGAGTGATTTTATATATGCCCAGACAGAAAGCATCTCTAGGTCATTGTGGAGATCCTTTTTTCGGACGTACCATGGGGCACCGATGATTTTATGTAGCTGGAGAACCTGCAACTTTTGAATACGATTTTGCGCATGTGCAAAGACCGAACAACTGTACGTCATAATGGGACGGATCCAAGTTTTATATAAAGTTAATTTATGTCTGGGGGACATTGTACTCTTATGACAAAGCAAATGATAGAGAGACAACCCAAGACCATAGCGGCTTTGTTTCGCACTCTATCTGTGTGTGAATCGAATTATGTGTTTATCTAAAGTGACGCCGAGATATTTCACCTCACCGGCCCAAGGTATTTCGGTTTCGTATAGCCTGATGGTCGACGATGCATATATTTAAGATGGCGTCAATCCCAAGTCATACGTTTACGTTTATCGTTGTTCATTGTATATAATGAAATCTTAATATCAATAATTTTTAAAATAAAATTTGTTCTTTGCTATGGAAAAAAATAATTGGTTTGAAATTTATTATTTTTATTTATAAAATATATTAGCGGGTATATATATGATTGTTTATAAAGAAATGTGTCTGGCTATAATAAATTCATGCTT
>JACEII010000063.1:1880462-1894669 GCA_014332785.1 Antheraea mylitta | reverse complement strand
ATGATTGTTTATAAAGAAATGTGTCTGGCTATAATAAATTCATGCTTTTAATTGCGTTTAAAAATTACTGAAAAAAAATGTTCCTAAACCTATTCATAAATCAAAATGCGCATTGAAAATACAACGTTAACCGGCTACCAAGTGTCCTTTCGGGCTAATACCAACCTCTCACAGAAAACCGACGTGAAATAACAGTGTTTGCACTGTAGTGTTTCGTTTGGTCAGTGAGAGCGCCGGAGGGCCACCTCTCTTCTCGTTTCCTCCTCTGCCTTCCCTTACCCTCCCCCATATACAGGTTGGCAACGCACTTTCGATACCCTTGGTGTTGCTAGAGTCTATAGAGGGTGATGGTCACTTAACATCACGTGACCCACCTGTTTGTTTGCCTCCTATGATACAAAGTAATATATATTGATATATTAAAGAACCAGGTATTCTAAAATTCTTGTTCTTTTAACGTTGCCGGCTCTTGTACTAAGGTGTCGCAAAAAAGTCTAGTTACGTTAACTACAAATTTTTGTTTTTCGTTATCCTGGAGAACCCCTTGCGCTTTATGGGACAAAGAGTATCCCGGATGTAGCCTTGTAATATCAGTTATCACTGTGTTAAATTTCGTTAAAAATGGCTCAGTACTTTCAGAGTAAATACGGGCTTAGATTCTAGACTTTAATCCTAAATCCTGGAGAACTCTTTGCGTTTTATGGGATAAAAAGTACATTTGATGTAATCTCGTTATATTAGGTATCACTATGTCGAGTTTCGTCAAGATTGGTTCAGTACTTTCAGAGTGATGCGTGTGCATAGGGACAGACAGACAGACAGACAGACAGACAAAAATTGTAAAAAAAATATTTTTGGCTTCTATAACGATAACATAGTCTACCCTGATTAACATTTTCAAAAAATATTTAATGTACAGATTTCGACTTCTTACAGTTTTATTATAGTATAGAAGAAGATATAACTAGCAGACACAGCGGACGTTGTCCTACACTGATAATAAAAGAAAACCTAGACAGATTATATACCAAAACCTTCCTCATGAATCACTTTATCTAATGACGAAAACCGCATTAAAATCCGTTAAGTAGTTTTTGAGTTTATCGCGAACAGACAGACAGACGTGGCAGAGGACTTCGTTTTAGACTCAATTAAACTTCGATAAGCCTGTATAACTTCATAAAATAATCTGCGCCCTTTGCCTCAGGGTCTAAAACCCCTATTACGCACTCTCGATAACTTTAACAATTTCAGTATTAGCCCTCAACTAAAAAAAATGTTTAGATAAGCTCTGTAACATTTCAAATGAATGTACAAAACAAAAAGTTTCACGAAGTTTATTGATTTCATGTATTTACTAGTCTAATTGTTAACACAAACAATAACTATACAATCCCGTACTGTCTCTTTGAAATCTCTTAAAGCTGCACGGCAGCGATTCAAGCCTAGTCCGTTCCCTCGGCGTGGAGCCCTTGAGTGCGCTGCTCGCGCGATACAGTGGCACAAAATCTTACATCACTGCGACAAGATTACAAATATCACCTCCACACACGTGCACGCATACATGCTTACACATAAAAGTGGAAGGGTTTAATTTTTTTCTCTTATCGAACTGAAATAGTTCAGGTTATCCGATACGAAATATATATAAGAGTTGTTGAGGTATGTATGCTTGGTACACATATATGCTTCAATAACTCATATATGTATGAATAGTTAGCTTAGTTAGTTCAGATAGGTCGCGAATTGCACGTATCAGATACCAGCTCAAGCTGAGGTATGCCGTGCACCCTTGAGCTAGCTGTCAAATAAAATCTGCTGAGTACCTTATACGCTCGCCTTAGTAGTCCGGTGAAGCTGTTAAGACCTTGCAGGATCAACAGCGTAGTCAGATCGAAAAAAAAAACTCTTAAAGCTGTATTTGCAGTGGTTAGAATAGCTGTTTACTTGGATGATTAGTTGTTGATCACTGTCCAGGCAGCTGTGCTGTGTGATAGATAACCTAGGTACGTAGTTAAAATGAGTTCAAAATGAAAATCAACAACACTAACATACACTGATAAATGAAAAGCGTTCAAAAAAGGATTAATAAGGAAAGATGTTGCAGCTCAGTTTGGAATACACGAAAGTTAAATTATAATTAAAACAGAAGTTGACCTCTTGAAAAAACGAGAATCTGAGGAAAGTATTTTATGTAAATGACGAAAAATTGCTGAATTGATATTTTGGAGCAATGTTTATTTACGTGGTTCAAACAGTGACCAAACTAAAACATCAGTGCTACAGACGATCCATAGTGAAAGAATAATCTGAAGAGTTCGCCAATTCGCTGAAAATACATAATTTTAAACCTAACAATGGCTCGTTAGAACTTTGAGAAACGGCATTGGTTTGGCCTCAAGACAATGTTAGGCGAAAGTGCGAGTGTAACGTAAACCCTTGATAAGTTATAAACATTTATAACCTAAAAATATGTACTGTTGTCGTTGGAATTTAATTTATCGAGGTTCGACGGTAGACGGAGCTAAAGAAGTTTTACTTCAGTCGTGTGGTTTAAAGGAGAGATTTTCGAACTGGGTTCCGCAGAACTTAAGTGTTTCGTAGAACAGTCTTCAGGGTTCCGCCAAAATTATTTATTATTAGCTTTTAACTCACGGTAACAACGGTAGGACGACGCTGAAGCTATAACTAGATTCAGTATGAATGTGTCGGCTCGACCTGGGTAGTACCACCCTCTCATAAAGAACCGATTGAGGTAACAGTGCTTGCATTGTTGCGTTTTGTTCGGTCAGTGAGAGCGCCGGAGGACCACCTACCCTCTCCTTCCACTCTCTCTCCTCTCCCCCTCACCCAAATACAGGCTAGCAACGCATTTGCGACTCCTCTGATGTTGCTGGTGTCTATGGACAGTGGTGATCACTTAACATCAGGTGACGTTCCTATTGGTTTGCATCCTATGATATAAAAAAAAGAAATCATCATCATCAGCATCTAAGAGACCTACTGCAGGGCCATAGGTCGCTTCCCGAAGTAAGGTATGGGCGTAATCACCACGCCAGCCCACGCGGTATTGACGATATCAAACTCTGAGAAATCCACAGTTTTATATTTTCCCCAAATACAGTAGCACTACAGGAACATTCCTCAGGTTCAGGTTTCCTCACGATGTTTTCTTTCACCATCAGCTGATACTGTTACCAAATAAAAAACAACAAATATTATTTTGAAATAGCGCAAAATATGTGACGAGAAGGACTCAATACTTTTAAGTATTTATGTAGGTAATTAACAAGCATTCAGCCCGGACTATGTATGGCCCAGCTTTATTTATTTTTTCTTCGACATGACTACGCTATTGACCCAGCAAGGTCTTAACAGCTTCACCGGACTACAGTGGCCCAGCAGTGTACGTAGCCTTGATTCGATGCTACTTCATAATATATCTGCATAAAATTGTCGGACATAATACATAACTAGAAAATAATATATACTAATATTATAAAGAGGTAAAGTTTGTGAGTTTGTGACGTTGTGACGTTGTGAAGTTGTAGGGGGTAATCTCAGGAACTACTTGTCCGATTTGAATAATTCTTTAAGTGTTATATAGCTCTTTCATCGAGAATTGATATAGGCTATATATATCATCACGCTAAGGCCAATAGGAGCGGAGCACAGATGAAAAATGTTTCAAAATCGGGATGTTTTTTCCTTTTGAGAACGCGAACGAAGTCGCGGGCAGAGGCTAGTAACTTATACAAAACAATTTCAATGTTTCACATCTCTCTCTCATTTTTTTATATACAATATTACACTGTTAATTAATCAAAATTTCAGTTATTTTGTATTCGAACTATAAAACATATTAGATATTGTCAATAATAGTGTATACTTATTGTATAACAGTATCCTTCCTTATTTGGAATGAGATGGATGTATCCCCGCCCTTCTTTTATAACGGTGCGTGCTTATTGTCAGAAGAAAGCGATTTTGATGTGTAACATCTTTTCTCTCAATTGCAGGATATTTAGGGGGGGTGATGTTTGGAAAAGGCACGGATATGTATTACAAGAACGGGGGAAATACGCGTTATTTGATTTGACCAATAAGCTCGTGCGGTGTCTTAGAGAATCAGCTGTATATTCATCTACACTTAAATAGTGTTGTGTGTAAAATCTGAGCTTGTATTAATTGTTGTAAATTATATTATTAATTAGCTGATCCGTGTAATTTCGTCTGCACCAAATCGGTTATTACCAGTATCAATTGAATTTTTAAACGCAAAAAAATCTTAAAATACTTATAACCGGATTGCAGCAACTCCTGCCGTTTCCAATTGTGAATTCAAACTAACCAGGGACTCACACAAACATATATCCAGTTGGTATGTGAGAAATCTTAATTTTAAATAAGCCTAGAACCCGTTACATATTAGTCACAGTTTCGTTTACACATATTTTTCAACTTTGTCGAAAAATTATCGAATTGGAGTAAGCTTTCTTTACAATCGTTATGGTTTTAAAATTAATGAAAAGAAATTGCTTCAGAATAAAGACACAAACACATATATCGATAGAATTTAGCCTATCTATTGGATTTTATACTTTTTTTTTCGATCTGACTACGCTATTGACCCACCAAGGTCTTAACAGCTTCACCGAACTACTAAGCTCGCGCATAAGGCACTCAGCCGATTTTATTTGACAATTAGCTCAAGAGTGCAGGGCACACCTCGGCTTGGGCTGTTGCCTGATATGTGCAATTCGCGACCTATCTGAGCTAAGATTTTATACTTCAATTGATTGATAATTACGCATAGAAACGTCATGTTGCAGTAGCGTAATTATAACTTACTTACTGTACATGTGTATCTACGCCCGATGAAGGCGTTGGTTCGGAAACCAACGGTCTAGTTTTTTGTTATTTGTTTTTTTTTTAAGAAGCACAATGAGATGAAATCTGCCTTAAATTTTTAGCTAACATGTCTGCTATATATAGCATAAAGAAAATCTACCTATATCGGTTAAGAATTTTATTAACTACACATTGTTGACTCCCGTCCATTATCCAAGAGAATCCTTGCGTTTGGGATAAAAGTATCCTAAATGTAGTTTAGTTATCGCTGTAACAAGTTTCGCAAAAATTAGTTCAGTACTTTCAGAGTGATACTTGTTCATAGGGACAGACAGACAGGCAAAAATTGTAAAATTATTATTTTTATCTTTTATATCAATAACAAAGTCTACTCCGATAATAACTTTAAAAAAAATTTTAATGTGCAGATTTGGGTTAGTAACAGTTTTATTATAAGGCTATTTTGTGAGCACGTGGCGGCACGCAGTGCTTTTAAAGAGAATTTCGACAATATTGCCATAAAAAATGGAAAAATCTTGGTAGCCTTTACTAAAGTTTTGGATTTTTATTAATAGACCAAAGTTATTTGAATACAAATTATCAATAAAAACCTATCTTTCTTGAACAGTAACTGCGTCACTGATATGTCTTTGTAGAAGAGGTCGTAAAAATAAAAATACGGACTTACAATTTTGAAAAACAGGCATGCCCCCCTGTTAAGAATTGATAAAAAAGGCTTGATAATAATTATTACAATTAAGCGTCCAACAAAGTTCATAATTCTTAAAATGAATATCAATAAGTAATATGAAATCAATTTGGTCAGCTGTAACCTGGATACGCTGAAGAAGAACACCATGTTAGTGCACAACATCCCATTTACATTCATTTTTCCTCTCGTCATTGTGGCAAACCATCCGCTGGTACTGGGCTTCTTGTTCCATCCTCAAAGTTTAAACTGTTGTAAGATGGACATTTGTTACAGATGCCTGTAAGAGATCCCGCGTAACCATAGATCACGCCGCCGTGGTCTGGGGGTAAATTTAGCTCCCGCACACCAGATTAGGCCCCCCTCGGTAGCAACTCAAACCTAGGTCCTTTCCCTCGGCGTGGAGCCCTTGAGTGCGTTGCTCACGCTATACAGTGACACAAAATCTTTCCCTCCCCTAATCGAACTGGAATAGTTTAGAAAATTATCTTAGGTCAAATATATATCAGGTCTTTACCTATGAAATTGCCGTTTTGTATGAAAAATTGAAACAAATTTTTTTCATGTATTTTTTATTTGTATTAATCGAAGTAATCACCCATGCGATCAATGCATCTTTGCCAACGCAGTGGCAGTTTATTGATGCCCTTCTTAAAGAAATCAGCTGGACGGGAGGCAATAAATTATTCAAAGGAATTTTGCCTCTCGGGTATTGAATTTTTTTTCCCGCCAAGGAGTTATCCAAATTCTGCAAAAATTAGTAGTCTGCAGGCGCAAGGACTGATGAGTAGGGCGGATGACGGAGAACTTCCAACCCCAGTTCTTGCAACTTGGAGATCATCTGCTGTGCACTATGAGGTCGCGCGTTATCGTGCAGGAGCATCGGAGATGAGCGATTGACCAATGCTGTTTGGAGATGTGCTAGTTTCTCCATCATTGTGTTCAGTTCTTCACAGTAGCTCACCCCGTTTGGTAAGAAGCTGTGATGAATCACACCGACGCTAGACCACCAAACATTGACCATCACTTTTCTAAGGATAAGTTTTCATTTAGGGCATTGTTTAGGTGCTGAACCAGGATCCAACCAACTTGCTGAGCGCTTGCGGTTATCAAACAGAATCCATTTGTCATCGCAGGTAACAATGCGATTCAAAATTCCTTCGTTTGTGTGTCTGTTGAGCATTTTTTTTTTCTCGAACTGACTACGCTATTGACCTAGCAAGGTCTTAACAGCTTCACCGGACTACTGTGTCTGTTGAGCAGTGCAAGGCACGTCTCGACGCGTACTTCACGCTGGCGTTCATTGAGTTCGTAGGACACCCATTTGTCAAGCTTTTTTACCTTGCCTATTTGACGCAAATGGACCAATATTGTTTTGACGCTAACGTCAAAAGCTGCTGCTAATTCAGTCGTAGATTGTGTACCATTAACTTCCATAATCGCCTTTAGTTCGTCATTGTTGACCAAAGTCTTCGGACGACCGCGAAGTTAATTTTTCAGATCGAAATTCCCAGAACGGAAGCAAGCAAACCAATAACAGGTGGTGCGTTGGTTTGTAATGTTAGCTCCGTAAACGTCGGTGATGTTGCGTGCCGCTTGTGCCGCGTTGCTGCCACGACGGTACTCATATTCCATAATTACACGAATTTTTAACGTATTCATGATGACAAAAAAGATTGAAATGCGATGAAAATGTAACACTAATCAATAAACAAATGACTACTATTGGAAAAAGATCTCCATGTTTTTAAAATAAAGTTAATATGAAATTAGAATTCTTAGCTAATCAAAAATTATTTTGATTTGAAATGGCCATTACTGCAGAACGGCAATTTCATAGGTAAAGAGACCTATTATAAAAGTTGTTGAGGTATGTATGCTTTGTACACATATGTATCCCAAAAACTCATATATGTATGCATGATTAGTTTAGCTCAGATAGGTCGCGAATTGCACCTATCAGGCAACACCCCAAGCCGAGGTGTGCCGTGCACCCTTGAGCTAGTTTTCAAATAAAATCGGCTGAATACCCTAAACGCTTGCCTAGTAGTCCGGTGAAGCTGTCAAGACCTTACTAGGTCAATAGTGTAGTCAGTTCGAGAGAAAAAAAACCTGTAAGAGGTTGCAATATGATTGTTATCTAATAAATCTCTTAGTTACACGCTGCGCTAGTTTACTAAGGTCGCACCATTATGAATATTGATATAAGCGAATTTTCCTGTATGAAATTCATTATTCATTTCAAAATGTGTGGTATAAAGTATCTAATACTAGTAATAATATTGTTTGTTGGTACGTCATGTGAGGTGATAACAAATCCGATACCCGTAGAGATACCGTATACCAGCTCAAATAAAATTAATATCGTACTGTCTCTTATAAATATACACCCGAATGTTGTGAGGTGGAATTTAAACAGAATTACTGATGATGGTGAGTATTAGTATTTATAACTAGCCTCTGCCCGCGACTTCGTTCGCGGTCTCAAAAGGAAAAACATCCCGATTTTGAAACATTTTTCATCTGTGCTCCGGTCCTATTGGTCTTAGTGTGATGATATATAGCCTATAACCATTCTCGATGAATGAGCTATATAACACTGAAATAATTATTCAAATCGGTCCAGTAGTTCCTGAGATTACCCCCTACAACATCAGAACATCACAACGTCACAAACTTTATAATATTAGTATAGATAACTGCTGTTATACTTAATACATTTTGTACAATCCCATTTATAAATTCAACAGCCGTGACGGTGGTAAAAAATGAAACAAAAACAACTAACGAATATATAAGGGGATATCTACATGAGGAGATCGAAAGAGATCAGAATTATTCTGTCAAACTATGGAAGGCTGATGGTAGTCTATGCAATTCGACAGATGTAGTTCGTCTGATTACTGATGATTTGAGCGGGAGAGGTAACACGTTTATTTTTAAAATTATGGCGTAAGTACATAACCTTTCTGTTTCTTGGGATTCTATGTCCCCAAACTATCGGGGCAGAGGAAAGACACGACGTTTCTCCATCTTGTATTGTCGATGGCTTCACGCTTTACCTCACTCCAAGTAAGTCCAATCTTCGTAGACTCTGCGAGTACAGCTCTTCGCCAAGTCTGTCTAGTTCCACAATCTTCCTGCCTGCCTTGGTAATTGCAGTCTAATACCTGATTAGGGATATGTCTCTTGTCCCTTCGTAAAGTGTTGATGGAGGAGATCGATTTTTCTGGCACATTTTCCACAACTCTGCATAACTGATTGTCTCTGACAAGAAGATTCTCCAGACTTAACATAGGCTGTGGTTAACCAAGGGGCTGGTGTGTGAGTTCTACGGTAGCCTTCCGTAACTCACGCACAGTAAGACTGACCTGAAGTTAGACTAAATAATTTCAGTTTTACAGTTCTAGAGAGATATTTGGCTTGCCTTATAGGCCGAAGGGCATGTGAAAGCGCGCTTCGCTTTGGCGACCTGCGTTGTAATGACAAGCATTGAACACAATCTCACCTGAGGTTAATTGGTGATGTAGTTTAGAATGGTTGCATGATAAATCTAGAAGGCTCTCAAATGCAGCTGCCAGAATAAAGGTTTTGGTAACTCATTTTTATCTTAAAAGTGATAACTAACTAGACGGGCATCAGGGAAAATCTGACAGAAATGCAGATATCGGCTCTCAATTGCAGCTACCAAAACATAAGTGTTTGGTAACTCATTTTTGTTAGGATTATAGCAGATTTATCAATTAAACACTGATATTTGTAATGATTAACTTATATCCACGTGATACGGAAAATGAGGTACAGAGAGTAAGAACGACCATAGAGTAGTGACATTATGAATACAATATACCACAGACAAGCGAATAATTTCAACATAGATTATATCTAACAATTTTTATCTTGAGAGCGATAGCTAACTAGACGGGCATCAGGGAAATTCTGACTACAATGTTATCAAGCTACGTTATTTTACTTTCTTTCCTTATTTCCTCGTTTTCTCATAGTATTAACATGAAATAGAAAAATAAACTATTAATTTCGAAGCAGTTAAAACCGTAAGCTCGCTCGGTAACTAATTCTACTCAGCAGTGTAACATTTAAAAGCTTAATAAGAAATTCATCTCTTTCAGAATCAAATACACACAAATGTATGAATAAAGAAACTGCTTGTCATATTCAAATTGATTTTAACAAGCAATGCGACAGTAAGTGCCTCTATTTTTATTTTATTTTAACAATTGTACAATCGAGTTTCTTTTTTATTTTTCGATCTGACTACGCTGTTGTCCTAGCAAGGTCTTATCAGTTTCACCGGACTACTAAGGCTTTTTTTTTGACAATTGGCTCAAGGTCACACCTCGGTTTGGGCTGTTGCCTGATACATGCAATTCGCGACCTATCCAAGCCAACATAAGCTAAGCTAACTATTCATATATATGAGTTGTTGAAACATATATATGTACCAAGCATACATAACTGAACAACTCTTATATATATTTAGTATCAGATAATTTTCTAAACTATTTCGGTTTGATAAGGGGAAAAAATAAGACCCTTCCACTTTCATGTGTAAGCGTGTAAGCGTGCACGTGTCTGGAGGAGATATGTGCAATATTGTCGCAGTGAGGTAAGATTTTGTGTCACTGAATCGCGCGATCGAGTTTCTACTAATATCTTCTTAGAAACGTTAGTTATATAACTGTATTTAGCATGTTTTTTTTTAAACTGACTGCACTATTGACTTGTCGGGTCTTCCCAGCTTCACCGGATTAATAGAGCGTACATTTAATTTGTAATTATTGATGCCATTCATCGGAATATAAATTATGCTATCTCTTAAGTTGAACCAAATCCATACATATAACAAAATGGTAACGAGACGAAATCTGTACCTACATTAAATATTTAGTCTTGATATTTGTAGTTACGGTGGCTATACTTATACCTGTTCAACGTGAACTTCTGTGACATGTTATGTATGTCTGTTACTTGTTTGTACTTATTGGGTTAGGTCTTTATATTTTCTAATATTGAGTTGCAATCCGTCAGCCGCGCTGGACGCAAGTATTTGTGCGCCAGATGGTTATTTCGACAACGCAGTACTGTCGAGTGAGTCATCACTCGACACTATTGTATTTTGGAACTGCGATTACTTCCAAGAAACGTACCTGTGTGTCTATCTTGTTCTATTGCTCTTTTGAAATTCGATTAGTTCTGTGAAACGCAGCTGTGCGAAGTGTAAATCTTTCTTTATAGTTTTGTGCTACTTTTAGTCCGGACTCCGGATTCCATTAAATTCAAAAGACACGCAACTCCCTCTGGCAGGGAGGTTTTTAATGTCTTCCTCTGCCCCACTCCCCTCCTCAGGCCCGGGTATGGCCTCTCATAGTGAGATTCGGGTTTTAGAAGCTAAACTCGCTAGGTTTCGTGGCTTCATTGGAAGCAACTGTCCCGCCCTAATACAGAACTATGACGCGTTTACGAAGAAGTATCGCGCCGAGCACTCTTTCGCGATGCCCGCTCCCTCGGTCCTAGTTAGCATCGAGGAATCAAACGACTTCAAGCTGACGAATCGTCACTCCTCTAGTGACGATACGTCCGGCTCTGACTCCAACATGGAGCAGGATCCTTCCGCTGACAATGGCTTCACCGAAGTCACGCGGCGTCGAAAACCGCGCAATAAGCGCCAAAATCCCTCCTCGTCCGAGAATGAAGGCGCTAAGCCTTCTAAACTCGCAAACGTCGACGGCGCGAAAGTGCCAACGGCGACTCCCGCACCCCCTAGACCAGTCTCGCCCAAAGCTGCGACTCCCGCAGTCACGGGTAAGAAGCCCTGCCCTCCACCTCCTGTCACGATCCAGGACAGAGCGTCCTGGGTCGAAATCTCTAGTCTGCTGCAATGCCTCTGCCATGAGTACCCTCGTGGGTATTCAGGTAAAGGTAGCTACCCCTACTATTCACCGCAAACTTACGCGTTTCCTGCGCGATAATAAGTTTGCTTTTTTCACATATGCGCTAGAAGAAGAGCGTATGCTGCCTATTGTCATCCGCAGAGTCCCTTCGGAAACCCCAGTCGATGACATATACGAAGACCTCAGGGAACAGAAGTTCCCTGTCAAAGAAGTGCACCGTATGCACTCCCCGCGCACTAGAATGCCCTACGATATGGTGTTGGTCATTCTCGACCGCACCGTGGAGGATAAGAAAATATTTAATCTCTCGACCCTCTGCGGCCTCTCCGGCGTCACCGTAGAGCCGCCGCGCAAAACGTCCGTACCCTCGCAGTGTCACAACTGCCAGGTGTACGGACACTCCGCACTTAATTGTTACCTGAAACCCAGGTGCGTTAGGTGTTTCGGCGATCACTTCACTAAGGATTGTCCTCGCACGAAAGACTCGCCCAATCCTCCGAGTTGTGTCTTGTGTCGCGGCGTGGGCCATACCGCGAATTATCGCGGGTGTCCCCGCGCCCCTCGTACAAAACAGCCCCGCTACGCTGGGCAGGTCTCGCCGTCTAAGGCGCCTGCGGCGTCAACCCGTCCCCGACATCCGCCTCTCAACTCTAGAGAGGCCTTCCCTAACTTGCCGAGCACATCTCGTGCACCGGTAGCGCCCGCACCCGCGCCTAGCGCACCCCTCCGCCCCGCACGGGCCCCTCAGGCCCCGTGGGCCCCCAAGATCGCGCCCCAGCCTGCTCCTCGTCCTCAGACGGCTAAGCCTTCACAGGGCGACCCAGCCCTCTCCTTCAAATTATCTGGTATGGACTGGTCAGCACAGCTCTTAGTCTTCCACGAGATCTCGGAGATCTCCGCGTACGATGAAGTAGCAAACGATCCAAAACAGGGCCCTATTCGTGCGATCGCGAAGTTTCCCGCCATCGCGTCTACCACTCAAAGGCTCGCGCGCGCCGCCGTCTCCAAATAATAATAATTTTTCTCAATATAAGATAGAGTAAACTCGCGTGTTTATATCTATCTTCCCCTAAAATCGATAAACAATGTCGTTATTTCTATTTTAAGATACCGGCGCTGGCGCCGTTCGTTTAATCTGTAAATTCTATCTTTTCAATTCACGTGGCCGGCCACGTCGCGGTCCCCTCCCTCGTGCGTCACGAGGCAGGGCCCTCACGTTTTACTCCTGCACATACATCGCGTCATCTCGGCAGCATCTTTGCTCGAGATTACCTGGGTGATCACAAAGATGTTGCTATCGCGATACAGTACACACCACACCGATTACACACACACAGATATTCAGACATGCACCTTTACACAAACTGGTGGAAGGGTTTACTTTTTTTCCCTTATTCGAACTGAATCGAGTAGTTTAGTTTGTTTCTTTCCGATTTACATGTTGTGTTTTTGAATCATGCAATTTTAATCGTATGATTCAAAAATGAATACATGTATAGCTTAGCATAGTTTAGCTAGGTCAAATCGGGTTATTTCCGGTAACAGCCCAAGCCGAGGTGTGCCGTGCACCCTTGAGCATGTCACTTAAACAAAATCGGCTGAGTGCCTTAAGCGCTCGCCTTAGTAGTCCGGTGAAGCTGTGAAGGCCTTGTAAGGCAAAAGCGTAGTCAGTTCGATAAAAAAAAAATCTAATATTAATCATAACCGACTGAACGTCCGCTTATCATCACAATGGCTCCCATCGAAAATCAGCGCTACGGTACTACTGCTGCACTGCACATATTGGCTGAATGGGCTTGCCAAATGTGGTCCTCCTTTTTTCTTAGTTTTTTCAAATTTCTTTGTTTCTAAATATCTTTAAGAAAACATACTCTGGTAGGGCTTAGAATCAATGACAGAACACTTATTTATAGTTGTCTGTCCATCTGTCGGTCTGTCATGTCTAACGTTTGTACGGGATTTACGCAAAAACGACTGAACGAATTTTGACAAAATTTGATATGGTAATCGTTTATACACCGATATAAGATATAGAATATCTTTTACATATATAGCACATTCATATTTATGTGTATATCTAAGCTATTCATATAATAAGGATGTAAATCTAACGTCATTTGAATGACGGCGCGTGTTAATTGCGAGGGAAGTGTTGTATTAAAAAAATACTTCAATCTCATACAGTAAAAAGATATTACTTATATACTAATAGGTATCAAAAGATGAACAATTTTTAATTATTTACTTTTCACACAAATAACAATTTTTAAATTAATTTCCTTAGAAGATTAATATGTATTAAGGCAATAGATGACGCTCAAAATTAGTTTAATTGTTTTAAATCACAGCACTTTCAATACGATTTCGGACTATCATATATCTATCATGAACTTCATTGAATTGAAATAAAATTAATCCGAACTATGTTATTATCATAAGCTGTTACGTAAATGTAATAAATGTATCTTTTCAACAATAGATGACGCTAAATTTAAGTGCCTTTCTGACAATAGATGACACTAAATATAATTGACTATCCGACAATAGATGACGCTAAATATAAGTGACTATCCGACAATAGATGACGCTAAATATAAGTACCTATCCGACAATAGATGGCGCTAAATTTAAGTGCTTTTCCGACAATAGATGACGCTAAATATAAGTGCCTTTCCGACAATAGATGAGGCTAAATATAAGTACCTATCCAACAATAGATGGCGCTAAATTTAAGT